>JAQJVL010001628.1:0-162825 GCA_035578905.1 Stictocephala bisonia | reverse complement strand
AAGTTGAGATGCCTACTATTGTGTTATTATACTTTCATAAGCGGAAACCATATTCTAATCTAATTTGTTACAAATACTTGCAAGCCGACTACTGCAAACAGATTACACTTACTACAGCGTAAGGGACTATTAACCTAAAAAAAACAAATATCTGACAACCAACTGACGGACAACTGGTAGTTATTCTATGTTTGCAGCTGTTTTAGTTTGACAGAACAGTTGTGTTACGTAAAGTTTCTTATTTTTTTTAAATAGTTCTACTAATTATTATCTAAGTAGCCCCAAAGCACGCTGTGCTGTAGGTGTCCTTGGTATATTAGCACTATAACATATTAAACATTCAGATTATATTCAATTCATACATTATTTTGTTTCCGCTTGAAATATTAAATTTTAATATAAAATAAAGTTTTTCATAAATTGGAATACTTTTTTATAGTTTTTTTCTTAAACTCGTGCTGATTTGATTGAAATTGGCGTTTTTATAGCATTTAGAATAATATTTTATATATATGTAGTTTAAATAGTTTCTGGTATAGTAATTGTGCAATTAAGAACAATATGGTTGTACAATAAAATGTCAATAACTTTAGTTATGGTACAAATTAGTCTTGAAAGGTTCTACTCTTAACTGATTGTTACATTATTTTTATCTACCTGAGGCTCATTTAAAGCAAATAAATTATGTACATCCTCAATTATGTTATTGTCTTGTCTCTACAGTGTCCACAAAATGGCGATTCTTTTTACTGAACACTGAGATGACTTACCGCTGAAACGAGCTTTACACACGTTACTTACCGCCATGATGACTTTGGTGTTGATGACATCATCCGCTGAATTCTGCCACCAAATGTAGATCCAGACATGAGAGATTCTGCATTTCTGTCTGCTGCCTCAACAACTGACGAAATAATTGATACCGCTTTTTCAAAAGTAAGGATTGTTTCTCCTAACAGTATCTGCTCTGTAAACTCACTTCGAATTCCACTAACTAGCCGGTCATGTAAATAGTCATTGAGACTGGAGCTAAATGCACAATGTGTTGAAAGATATTTTTGACAAGAAAAGACCTAAGCTTCCTTTTAAAAACGGTTAAGTCAATTTCTGTTCTTAGAAATAAAGGCAGGGCATTGAATAAAGTTACAGCATTGTAAAAGGTGTGGTATTTGAAAAAGAAGTGGTATGGGAAAGGATTATAAATTTATGTTTATTTCTAAGACTGTATTTAGTACGTGGAACAAGGGACTCAAAAAAGCTATAGTACAGTTTAAGAAATAATAAGGTGTGAAAAATGTATAAACTAGGAAAACGTTTAGATTCTTGAAAATAGTTTTGCAAGACTCTCTTTGACGAATCCCAGCAACAACTCACAATGCTTTCTTTTGTAAAACAAATATTCGTTTTAATGTATATCTCTCTGACCCCCAGATGGTTACTGCATATGACGGGTAAGGGAATATTAAAGCATAGTAAGTAGTGAGGACTGCGGTGTTGGTAAAACGTGATAGTGAACGAAGTACAAAAATTCCAGAACAAACTTTCCGTGCAACATTATCTATGTGGGAATAAAAATTCCAATTTTTGCCCACTGACATAGCCAGAAACTTCACAGTCTGTTTCGAAAACACCTCCACATTGTTAACAAAAACACTGAGTTCATCATCACGCTTCCCTGAGATAGAGAAATCCAGCAAAGTAGTTTTATCACTGTTTATGACCAAACCATTTTCCTGAAACCACTGGACGATTCTATTAGAGTCCACAAAAGTGTTGACCTGCAAGAAATCACGACAATGGTTATCCATTATAATTGACGTGTCGTCAGCAAATAGGCATAAATGGGCATCAGGAATACAACTCCTCAGATCATTGATATATAGGATGAACAAGAGGGGCCCGAGAATGGAGCCCTGGGAAACTCCTGCCATAACCGTTTGCACATCAGAACGACAACGTTCAGAGTGACACCATTCACAAAAGACATCTCGACAACTTGTTGGCGATCTCTTAAATAAGATGAAAACCATTGCTTGGCCACACCACGTATTCCAATCCTATCCAATTTTTCCAGTAGAATATCATGGGAAACCATATCAAATGCCTTCCGCAAATAAAAAAAGACACCCGGCTAATACCTAGGAATAATACCTAGGAAATAGGCAATAAAGAAAACAACTACAAATGTTTAACCATGGCCGTACAGAGGCGCGTGACTTTTCGGGAAGGAGCTAGACCAGTAACGGGTGCTGGTTAACGTATTTATAAATTTAGGTATCCACCGTTGGCAGAGAAGGGATGAATATCACGCCACTGTATCGCCCAGTGGGGTTTATTCCTTTTAAGTAATGCATACGATATGACAACTTACAATACCAACTATTGAATACTGAAATGATACAACTAATTAACGTTGCATATATATTACACTAAATAGGTGCCTTCTGTTATTCTTATGATAGGCTCTAATCTCTAGGCATGTCACTTAATATTTTTTCTATTGGAATTACATTCAGTCAGTAATAAATGTCTGGCGAGGGATGTTGGAGTGCAATGCAAGTGGACATACCTGTATTGCTGCTAGTAGACTAATGTTCAAGTCAGATTAAGCGTATAATATAAGCTAAATTACAGGGATCGTTATTTTCTTTATAATATTTAGCTTTTTCCAAACAGGCAATTATACCTTAGTACAGTCCTCATAGGCAATCCAGTGTATGTTTTGACTGAAGTATGTCCAAATGGAAGAGTAAGGGGGTATAAAATTAAAACTCAGATATTTTTGCCTCCACTGAAATGAAATATAGGTTGGTTTTACATGTCCGGGAAAGAAAATATAAGAAAGAAATAATGAAGGCATGACCAAGATAAGTGCCCATTTTGAAGACCAACTCTAGCTCGATGAGGCAGAGAATAGAGGTCATAGAGGCAGACTTCTTCTAGGCAAGTAAGAATTGAGATTTGTAGAGCCAAGGCAGTAAGTAATATAATAGTTCATTTTATACAAAAATTTTTATACATTTTAGTTGATCTTGCCAAGTCTGGGGACAATCCCATGGTGTAACAGCAACAAGCTATTCCTGTACTGTCTGCCTCCGACTTGAATGCGTGTGAGAGGAATGCGTCTGCCATTGGTCGAGCGCTTCCCCTCAAACAACTCATACCATTCTATGAGCCATACTGAAAACATCTGCAAGAGCACACTCACTCATGACCAAATTACCACCACCATTTACCAAATGAACAAATGTATTAGTTTCTTCCACAGTTATCATCATGATTGATAATAAATAAATAATGTATTTATTTATTATCAAAACAACTCAAGTCAAACATAAAAATAACATCATCAACGAGGTTAATAAAAGCCCTATATTAAATTAGTATTTATTGCCGCTATTACATTAAAATTTCTAAATAAATTATACGGTTAACTTTGTTACATCTGTAAAATGACAGTTAAAAATGACAGTAAAACACATACATCGACAGGTGATCTTAGTTCGATATACTGGCGTTGACTGCACAGCTGGTCACGAGAGCTGCGCCGTACAAAGTCAGTATGAGTAATACGGCGGGTTGCTAGGCAACAACCGGTTTGGCGCACTGGTGGGGTTAACCTTCCCCCTCACCCCTGTGTCCCCTCGCACGCAATCAAGTGAGAGGTAGACAGTAGGGTTTTTTACTTGTGAATTATCAAGAATAATTTATCACTTAGCTCAAGTGTCTCGGCAACAAATAATCACTCCTCTTTTTATTTTATGGCTGACAAAGGATTATTCTATCATGTGCTTTCCAATTCCGAGGAGGAATAGCTTTACGTGTCGACATATAACACGTTGTCCACCTTGTTTCTTAATTTAATTAACAGTGTCTTACCAAAGTTACACCATCAAAGCTGTACTGTAAGCCAGACACTTCAATGCCAACTATAAGTCTGGAGAAAAAGAGTGGACATTTCACCAGAGCACTTAATTTTATCTAATTGTAATAAATCATTACTTTTTAGTCATATATTTAAGACAATATTTATAATTAGGTAGCTTAAAGTGCACTAGGCCAGGCATTAGTATACTACGAGTGATGGGGCATAAGCAAACTTAGCTAAGAAAACAAGTCCACCAATACCTTGCAGTAGTGAACCAAATAATAGACATAACACTAATGATCAGAGCCACTGGCACTTTCCTAGTTGAGAAGAGCCCGCCGATTAGTAGTAATTAAAACAGATACTTAACAATAACTGTTTATTTATAAATGAAAATATTACACTGTTCCAAAATATATACAGGGTGATTCATGACCTTCTCTTCTCACTTCAACAGTACATTCTACCACAAAAAAATGTTACATAAACATAGGTCTGATAACTCCTCATTGGCGAATTACAGCCAGTCAAACATTTCGGTAAGAATCATGGATAAAGAGTGAAATATCATCATCCACAACTTAGGGAGAGATAAATAAGGACAGAAATACCATGATTTCCAATGTAATTTGACATGAGAAAGCTAAATAAATAGATTTCAGAACTGTATGTGTAGTAGTTTTTAAATAATTTGGGGTTAAATGCAAGAAATTGGGCCAAGAAACTCTGTTTTTTTGTTGCTGTTAAAACTTAATAAAGTCAACAATTTCATACATAATTTGTAATGAATTTGATTCTGAGAAGATTGATGTAAGCTAAGTAAATAACAACACATAAATAAGAACAAAATTTTAACCTTATTTAGTATAATACATATTATGTAATTTAACGGAAAAATAATTGGTTTTACATAACTATACACACCTTTTTATTATAAAAAATGTAAAAAATGAGGCCATCATTATAATGAATTTTAAAGCACGTTTTTGCACTACATTGCTTGTGTCACTTTCCTTAATTTACAGTTTTGTCTACAAGCGAAACCATAATAAGGGCAATTAATTCTTCCAGAGAATTAACACTTGTCTGTCATCCACCCCAGACACAATAATCTAATGATATAGACCTGGCGATATTGGTGGTCAAGATTACAGCTCTCCACGACCAACTAATTTTTTACTAAATTAGTGAATTTATTATGTAAGTTAGCGGTAAGGGTTCGAGAAAAGTAGTGTGGTACTCCATCATGCTGGAAGTACAAGTTTTGTCTAATATGCGAAGGAACATCCTTAAACAGCTGTGGCAGCTCTTATTGGAGGAAGTGCAAATAAAATTCAGCATTTAGGTGGCCAGGTAATATTAACGAACTGATTTTGTAAAACAACTCATCAAACATCGGCACTAAATTGCTGTTGAAATTTCTATTCCACTACCTCATCAGGATTTTATTCTGCCCATAAATACTCACTAAGCAAGTTGTTGACACCACCTCTAGTAAATTGGCCTCATCTATAAATAAAATACGCTTGTAGAGTTGTTGATTATTATTTAAAAAAACTATCACACTCCAAACGAAGTGGACCATCCTCTGGTTCTAAATGTTAAACCTTTTGTTTGTGAAATGGGTAAAATTAATTTCAATTTTTAAGTGATCTCCACACTAATAGTTGCGAAACTCCTGTTCGTCTCTAAGACATCATGTATTGATGATACTAGCATTTTGTAGCTTGTCATTGCTGCAAAACAGAAGTCAGACATGACAATTATAAAAGCATAGTTGATCAGCTGTTGTTTAAGTGTTACCAACTTAAGAAGTAAAAATAATATTATGATACGTTATGTTGCTTAGTAGACAGTAAAGCATTTATTTGTTAAAATGTTATTTATTTCTTTATACTATTTTGACTTTAACAATAAAAAATAATTTATTTATTGAAACAAACATTATGATTTTATTATCTTCATCTAATTCTTTCCTTGCAATTACTTATGTATTATACTAAATAAAGTTAAACTGTTGTACTTATTTATGTGTTGTTTTTTACTTAGTTTACATCAATCTGCTCAGAATCAAATTCTCTACAAACGATGTATGAAATTTGTATAACTTTCTTACCCTTTTAACAAAATTATTGTACACTAAATGTACGACAACTGCAGTACATGTTAAAAATTGTTACTACGCAGTAACAAGATATTAAACAAAAAATTATACCTCTTCATAAGTAATATATAACCCTTTGCCAGCGCGGTGGCTCAGGGACTAAGGGTTCAGACTGCGGAGTGCAAGGTCCAAGGTTCGAATCTCCACTGAGCCAACGGTTGGTACTTCACTCGTTAAATATAGTTCACGCACATGCCTGCAGGCCCATGTGAACTAGCAAGTTAAAAAAAAAAAAAAAAAAAAAAAAATGGATTATGTTGAGTTGTTTTCACATGGGTGTGGGAACATGCAACTATTGGAAATAAAAGTGGGGAAATGATCAGTCATGTGATTGTGGAGTCAGGGGGATTAGCTGGTCCTCATTCATTCGGTGATGCAGGTGTTGAGTGGTCACTTATCCTGGATTTGGCACTGTTGCGGAAGATCTATATTTTAAGAGATATGCAATTCATACTTCAGTTCATTTAGACATTGTTTATTGGTGTGTTTTAAAATTGTTATTAGTTTGGTAGATCGCTTTGAAAGCCATACGATATATGTTTTGTACTAAATAGAATTTGTTTTTCAATAATTTTAATGTGCTAGCTAGCTCAGTTTTTCTTCTTCATTAGTATTATTTGTATAGTTAACATTTCATTTAATTTTTATTTTTAACTTGAGTGCATACTGTACAACCTCAGAGTGTACACTGGAGGGCTTTTTGGATAGCTGAAAGTTCAATTAAAAAATGAATATAATTAACTAAAAATACACTTTTTCATCAAATAAACCATATTTTAACTTCATATGACAGGCTGATAAGATTTATAAAATAATTTTTAGGATCATAACACAATTAATTAAATACTTGTTATCTTTAATGTTTCTTTAATTAGATTTTATTACATAAATAGTATATACAATATTATGTACAGTTGGTAATATATATTTACAATTTTACAAGATCTAATATTTAAAATACAAATCTATGGTATAAACTAGTTTTTGCGTTTTTTCTGCTCGATTGTCATGCCTTGGCTCTCTTGGAAGGCAAGTATCAACTTCTCCTGGACATCCGGCAGACAAGGAGAGTACCTCGAGTATTCCATACTGTACTCTCCCTTTCCTTGAGTCGTCGACCGCAGCTCACCCACAAACCCAAACATGTTGTTCAAAGGGACCTAATGTTAATAAAACAAACAAAAACAAAAAAAAAATAATAATGAAAGGAAAATAATTAGACCATAGCTTAATATTTTAATCATAAGAGAAACCTGTCAGATTTTACGAGACTAAGATTTTAAACTCATGAGGCTAGATATAAATTTTAACTATTTTAAATCTTGCATATAAGACTGAAATAGCTTAATACCACTTTAATATGTACATTTTTTAATTGGATGGGTAATTGTAATAGTTTGTATGAGAAATCTGTAGGACATCTAGCAGAGGTATGTTAAATAAGCCAGTCTTTCTCAAATTTTCTTACTATTAAGAACCCCTTCTTTTTTTAAGATATAATTAATTAGTAGACCTCCTGACCAGAATGGTCAAAGGACGAGGAGATAAAAAAGATTGATCTAGGGGAAGAAGATCCCCTAGAAGGATTACCCTAGAAGGAAGATTACCCCTAGAAGGAAGGGTAGGGCGCATCTAGAAAATTATTAAATTCTGTGCTTATAAGTTTCATTTTGCAGCAATTTATAAAAAAAATGTTGCTATTATAAATAATACTATGAAATCTTTAATCTTTTAACAGGATAATGAGGTTTAGTTATTTTTAGATAATGTATATTAATAGTGGAAGACTTCACATGGACCCTTGGAGGTCCTGATTCCACACTATGAGAAACAATTGAATAAACCACCACATCTGTTGCAGCAAAACATTAGGATTACCACCGAGGGGTATTTTTGTTTGAATACTAACAAAGAAGTTTGAACAATCACCAACCTCCGCATAGACTGTGAACCAGTCTTCAGTCCCCTCTTGGCTCACCATGATGCCAGATCGCTTGTTTATCAACGATATGACGGTGCCTTGAAACTCATTTGGCGCTGTAACTTCTACCATCATAATGGGCTCAAGGACTTGCCAAACCCCGTCCTCAAAGGCTGTGAACATCAGATGGTTAAATGAAAGTATATAAAAATAAATGGTTACCTTTTATCTAACAGTTTAAAACTTCAAATATGGAAAAGAATATACTATAATTTACAATTACATTAAATACAAATTTCGTTCACAATATCATAGATAGAACTAATCAGGGAAATATACATTTGGAAATATATTTAGGCTTAAGAAGCATCATAAGTTGACTATTTTAAATATGTAGCTAAAGCCGCGTTCTCACGACGTATGACTCACTGAGTCGAGGATGAGCTTTATCTTTGGAAGGATGGACGAGCCCACTGTTCTAAACAGGGTATATCGTGATTATCTGTAGGTGCACGAATAGCTCATATTTAGAAGGCTAGTCAAAATGAGCTGGTGTTTTGCCTAGCTAGGTAATAAAATGGTTTGTGAAAATGAATTAATTACTTGTGCTGCAGCGTACTATATATTTATTAGGGGTGGATATTTGGAGAAAATTGTCAGACGAAAAAAGTGTTGATGGGGGGTCCTATAAGTATAACTCGAACTTTCATTGTGAATAGACGTATGTTCAACTTTCTATCCTTTCGTAGTATAAGTAATGACAGAAGGTAGGAAAAGCCAAAAGGAGGCTTTAAGTAGCCAAGCTTGTGCTTTTTTGTAGACTTTGTTTTTTGACATTAGTAATCAGTAAAAAAAGCTTTCCCGGCTAAATAGTTACATTTTATAGAGTGGACGAGTTTTGGTTGAGTGTTGGGGAGACTGAAAAAATGTCTGAAAGTTGTGATAATTAGCAAGAATGAATGAGTGATGCATTAAACGAACCTAATTGTATGTTTGAATGAGGATTTTATGAGGTCAAATCTTATATTAATTTAAAACTGAACTAAAAAATTTCATGTTTGCAATGCAATATATTTCTATACGGCAATAAATAAATTGATTGTTTGCTATTTCAAACAAGAGAAACTAAATGAGGATACTTTAATAAATGTAAACAAAGTAATTGAACATGTGACAAGTTCCTGTAATATAAGTATTAAAACAGTTGTAAATATACAGAAAAAGAGAGAATGGTGGTAAGAAGTACTAACGGAAATAGAAATTTGACAACACCCCAGGAAAAAATAAAAACTAGTAACTGATACTGACAATTTTGGTGCAGATGCAATTAGGCGCCATTTGTATGAATATAGGATTCGCCATTTGTACGAATAGAATTCTCCATTTGTATGAATAGCATTCGCCATTTGTATAAATGGTATAACGAGATTTGCTGAAATCGACAATCAAAACTATCCATGTATTTACATTGTGTACAACGAATGTTAGATAACATTTATTTTTGTTGTAATTGCTATTGATACAAAGTGTACTAATTAATAATTTTTTTTTAATATCATGAGTGAATTGATTTAATTTTTGTTAAAAGAATGTTGTATTTAATCTATTGATTAAAAATGTACATTTGTAATCACAAAACTTACTACAAATAATATATGTAATTTTCATTTCATTCAGGTTTATAAACGGTTTTACTTTACTGTAAAAGTCACATTAATAGTTTTTATAAGTTAAAATTGTCAGATTGACTTCATTTTTTGACATTTAAATTCAATAAAAAAAGTTTCCCAGCTAAAGGCTAAATTATTTTAAATTCACTCTAAAAAAGTTAATTTGTACCCTCCTACATTCTCCCCAATTTTATGAGTCACCAGAGCGGAACAGGTGGGGCATTTGCAAACTACGTACAATGATATTTACTGCAGATATATAGTCAATAAACTTTATTTTGATTTAAAATACAAACAAAAATATTAATTTGTTCTAATCATACTTAACTTATTTTAAATAATATGTACAATTAATGTTCAGAAAAAATAGATGTAAATATGTAAACAACCAAAATTGTATTAAATATATTAATTCACAAGGCTTTTATTTTTAGGTAATATTTAAAATGATCTTTAGAATCTCTTTTAGCTACTATATTCATTCCACTTTAGATTGACAAAAATATTTTTCTAAAGCTTTATTTTCCTGATTCATTTCTAGAACAGATGCTGCATTTGTTAACGTACATCTCTTCCTCTCCTTCTTTATAAGATTCTCTACCTGCTCTTATGTCATATGTTACCAATATTTATGTCGTGTTTATAAAAAAATTCGTAGTAATTTGTTTTGTTCTGAAAAGAGCATTTATTTATACTTCTGTTTTATTTGATTTATTATTATTTTATAGTTCTATAATTATTGATTTATCTTGAAACTGTTACGGGAAAGACAAAGGATATATGGCATTTCTAAATAGATTTTTTGTATAGTTTTCTTAATTTACTTAAGGTATTTAATTAAATCAGTTTGTAATAATAAAAACAAGAAAATATTTTGCTCTTTTTTTCTGAAATAAAGGTTATAAGGTATGTGAGTTTGGTTACTGTTGGATTCATGAAATTTTAGTACAATATAGAAACCACAAATATTACTTTGAAGGGCGGTTTTCTGGCATTTTCAGTATTTTAGAAATACTTGCTTCGATTATACCTACATCCATTATAAACTCCTTAGGACAAATCACATTTTAGGAATCTGGCCAAAGAATAATCTATGATGGGAAACTACTATGTAAAAATAGTGAATTAATGCAATTCTGATACATTGAAAGTATTTTGATTAACTAAGTCTTTAATATTTAAGAAGACAAATTACATAAACTAATTTCCCTTGAAATATCTCCTTGAATAAGTTATACTTCTTTGTTATTTTAATTTGTGTTTTAATTTTTAGTTTCAGTATTTATAAACACTTACCAGACAATTAAAAAAAGGGCAAGCCTGCTATCCTATCCCAGATAAAAAAAAAAAAAAAAAAAAAAAAAAAAAAAAAAAAAAAAAAACACAAATCAGGAAAACCAACCTTACACAAATATCTTGAAGTTTATTGCTATCTGACACTTTAGATTAAATTGGATTAGATTTAGACACTAAATACTGTCTAAAAGGCAATACTTGTGACTTGATGTGACTTGTGATGTAAATGATGCTTTTGTTTTCAGTCTTATACCTTGTTTTACAGCTCCTTGGGTTGCCAAGTTAAACGCTAGGTCACTGGAGTCCACGGGGTGAAATGCTCCATCTTGTAACCGCATTCTTACACCAGCCAGTTTATGACCTGACAGCCACCCTGAACATACACAAAAACAGAGCACAGGAATTAAAAAAGTCAATAAATTTCAATAAACTGTTCACAAAAAATACCTACTATAGTTTTTAGCTTAGTAAGTTCTTAAACAATAGTATTTATGTGAATTGAATATGAAACAAAAGACGAGTTGTTCTAGAACAAATTATAGTTTACAATCAAGGTTCCTATACAACAAGTTGCCTGATTCTCATACAGTCTATGTAAGCTGAGTTGTGATGTCAGAGGGAGACCTCCAAACACAGTGCAAATGTATTACTTACTCTGACTCCAGCATAGCACGCTGAACAATTAAAACTACATACTAAAAACCATTGCTGTAATGTTTTCAAGATTATTCAAGAATTATTTAAATTTCTGGTATTTTAAAATTAATCTAAAGCAACAAATTATCTTTTTTTGCGTATTGCTGAGTTGTCCTTACTTTAGTAACTACTAAGTAATATCAATTTCAAAACAATTTTAGGTTAGGTTAAAGGGCACTAGGCCAGGAATTACTATATTGGAGAGATAGGACATCAGCAAACTTACCTTAGAAGACAAGTCACTAACACCAGAGTAGTAGCAACATACACAAAAGAATATTAGTAACCAATAGTCAGGATTTCGGAATGGGGGGGGTTTGCTGGAGATTTTGAGGCCTTCTCTCCTGGGGGGGGGGGGGTATAAAATACTCACCATGGCAGGGAGATTCGGGGATTCTCCCTCGAAAACGATAAGATTTTTTTATGTTAAAAACTTGATTTGAGGCTCAAAAACAGTAATTTTGAAAGAGTATTTATTACTTGTTTTTAAGACAAAAAAAGTACAGTTTAAATTGGGTAAAATAAAAGCTTAAATTTAATAAATCATTGCTTTTACAAATCCTTTGCTTATACTGTACAAACCAAGAACTACTTTCAAATATTGAGAGAATACGAACTATACAAAATAGTTGTAAATACATCTATATATTATATAAAATCCAATGTATGTTTGTTTGTCTGTCTATCCTTTATGCGCTACCGTCCAGCCGATCGCCATGAAACTTGGGGAAGTTGTTCTATATACCCCAGGGAAGGTTTCTGTCCTATTCCCGTTTCTTTAATCCCTCAGGATCCCTTGGACTTCTAAAGTTTCGATGTTAATCAAATAGCAGGATGCATGAAGGTATAATAAGTCAAATATAAAAAGAATATCAGCTGTGGGTTTTAAATATGTCAAAATTATACTGTTTATATTTTTATGTTTTGATTTCTTGTGAAGCTATATTAATTGATTGATTTATTTGATTAACAGCTGTTAAATAAAAACAAATCGAATAAAATTGTGGTAAGCAAAACTTTCAAAATTAAAAATAATTGAGTACAGTAGTAAACTATACATAACATCAGCTGTTGTAAATTGAATACTGTGTAAACTGAAAGGTTGCTGCACATTTCAATGATACAATCAAAACTCAATATTACGACCGGCGAAGCGGGCGGGTACAGCTAGTTTTATATAAAAAAAGTACTACTTTATAGTCTTCTAAACATAAAAAAAGCACTCATAGCAGCGTGGCAAATATTTTCAGTAATATGTGAACTGCTGCTAGAGTAGTTTTGTCACACATACTGAGCGCTTCAACAGCACTCTTTAGATATTTTTTCTGTTGATTTACATAACTGTACCATACCGAAATGTCACCTATTACAGCAGCCTAACTGCAACCAACATCCGTGGCATACTTGTCAACAAGTTGTTTCACTTCCTTCTCGTCCTCTTCAGATAATCAGGGTGTCTACCAGTGGGCTGATAAAAAAATCGGGGACTTTTTGGTGACTTTTGGTGACCAATTTTCTGAAATTCGGTGACTTAACAAATTTTAGGTGGTTTCAACGTTCAGACATTTGATACGGACATATGATATATTTTGCTTCCTCTGCATGTAATTAAGTAAAATATTTACAAATATTTATTGAATAATAATAACATTAAGAAACAAAACATTTAAAAATGCATAGTATAAACAGTAAAATAAACCATGTATTGGAACTTTGTCTTAAAAATATGAGTTTTCAACTTTTTTTCCAAAATAAACAAGTTTGGTAAATTCCCAAAATAAATTTTTTACAATCAAGCTTGAAAGTCTGGACATGAACTTCTTCAATATTTCTAAGAGCAGATCTTGCAGCAAAGCCAATATCAATGTTATCCAGAGTTTGAAAATTTTCAAACTTGTCTAGATCTATTTGTTTTAATTTATAAGCTGTGGTGGCCATTGCAATAACTTTATTTTTGATTATTTTACTAGCCAGGCCTCTCATTAGAGAAATCATTCCTTTGAAAATATGTCAAAAATACTTCTAACTCCTCTGCAATCATGGCTGAGAAATGAAGTTTAGCCTCCAGAGTTTTGTCATCATGCAAGAAGACTTAACTATGTTGAAGTTTTTTGTTGCAGGGGGTTCAACAATGGTGTTACAATATTGCTTTAAAGAAGGAAGAATGTCTAAGCACCTTCTCATAACACTGGAGTTTTCTGTCCATCTCACTGCACAGAATTTTTTTGGAAAAACCTTAGGCCCAGGCACCTTCTGGAAGTGTAGTTTTTAAAACGCCTATACAAAGCCCTCAAAAACTGGTTTAATTTCCAGCCAACTTTACTATGTGCAGTTTTGTAAGCATTGTTAACGATGTGCAGTGAACAAGTGCCAACATCTATAATCTCCATATTATTAACAAGGGACTCTTTCATGTGAGTTTTCAGGTCAAAAATAAGCTTAAGATTGACATTAGGTCCGTCAGTAGACAACAAGGGACTCTTTCATGTGAGTTTTCAGGTCAAAAATAAGCTTAAGATTGACGTTAGGTCCGTCAGTAGACAGCTGAGTTAACTTATTCAGTGGCAAGTTGAATTCCCCTAAAGTAGTAGTCAATTTATATCAACAGCAGAAGACCTTTCTAAAAATGTTGAAGTCAGGTACCTTGTGCTAACCATGTTTTTTTTTCTGAACACCAATAATTTATCATAATGTCCATCTGCTGCTTTTGGCAAATGTCATTTTTAAAAGCTTTCATCAATAGAAAGTGCAAAAAACTGACTCCTTTTGGCTTCTGTTGCTACGATATTATAAAAATAGGGACCTAGCCCATAAGTGACACTATAGGCTATCTTATCTTTGTGCATCTGAAATTTTTGAGCTATTGCACTGTCAGGGAACATGTTAGGAAATAATACACTTGCCGCTTCACCAGAATGTGAAGAAGTGTTTGTCAAAGTACACTGACATGCCCATAAAATTTCAGCTTTAGTGACACTGTCAGACATAAGAAAACTAGTCAGGACTGGAGTAGGGATATTTTTTTTTTTCAGCCAAAGACGAAAAATCTGATTGTTGGCTAACCTCAATTAATGAAGTTTTTGAAGTAGAAGGCAGTGTTAAAATTGCTTCATTACTTCCTTGCTGGCTTAAGGAACTATCTACAGTACTACTGGCTGCAGTACTGGAACTACAAATGTTAGGCCTAAAGGTAATTATGCACTTTCTTGCCACCTCTGAAAATACGGTTTCATGTTAAAAAAGTGGTGAAAAATGAGTTTATATCTCTTGAGGAGTTTGATTTCATCCGCAGAAAACTCGTTTTTTACCGAAAAATCGAAAAACAAGTTTTTTATTTAATAATGAAAAAAACAACTTTTTTAAAAATCGTTATTTTTCGATATTTTTTTTCCATTTCTCATATTTTTTATGCTGAACACAAATATATAACTGGTTTTGTAGTAAAATTATTTTTTTCAGCTCGAAAAATGCACTTTTTACGACATAACCTAACTTATCCTAATTGTCTATTTTCTCAACAAAAATTTGTGATTTGCGTTAAATTCGAGCGTTTGGCCTCCGTGACGGCCTGCCGGCCGTCACTCTGGCGGGAATATAGGTGAATTTGGTTTTTGTGATAAATAGTTGTTGTATATAATGATCGCGTAATGGCCGCTAATCGCGATCTGCCGCGATAGTAGTTTTTCCGTTATTTCTCGAGAAATATTTGTAATAGACCAAAATAGTTTTCAAATTTGTATTCGGCGCAATAAAACACATCAAACTAAAAAAAAGATGATTAAAATACCATTTAAATTAACGGAAATATGACAAAAATACTAAAAGTTCTGACATTGGTTTTTTCGAATTTTTCGGTAAAATACGTTATTTTCGCGGAATGAAAAGCATATCTCGTGAAAATACAGCCAATTCTAGACCCATTTCAAGACACTTGCTTTATTCAAGCTATAGTCGGTCACGATTCACTGGTTGAATACCGGTATGGTCTGAGAGGTTGGGGTTGGACCTCTCACGAAACGAGCCAACTTGGAACAAGGAAAAGAATGGCAAACAAAACAAACTCACGAAAACAGGTGTTTGAAAGTACGGCGCATAGCGAATAGTAGAACACATTTCTGAGTCTCTGCGCATGCGCTCGTGACGAAATTACGTTGCCAAGAAAACAGCCAATCGCGTCGAACTTTCTTATGCATTTCTCCATTCCATCTAAAAACATTCTTATTTCTTCCATGTGCACTGCCTTCCTTATGTTTTCTGTGTTCTACTCTACACAATATTACGCTCAACGTATACACGCATCGATGTATCACTGTTGACGTTGACGAACGATCAACTGAATCAAAACGTTTGAAAAACCATCATTGAGCGAAAAAAAATCAAAATAATAATAGAAAAAGTTGTCCATAATTCGGTGACCTACGAATAAAAATTCGTGACTTTTGGTGACTTCCGTGACCCTTCATACAAATACGGGACTTTTCGGGGACTTCCGTGACTTCCGTGACCGGTAGACACCCTGATAATGTAAACTGGTCTTTTGGTGGCAAGATGCATTGAAAAGATTTAAAAATGCCTTTGTGGTCGTTTAAAATTGAATGAGGTTACAGTTGTATAAATCAATCCAAGAATGGTATGAATTCTGAAAGTTCATACCATTCTTCTGGTAAAAAAAATTCTATTCTGAAATAATCTTCTGGGTTTCTTGTTTCAACATTGCACCTTTGAGTTTGTATACCTGCTAATCGTGTAATGCGTACTTCAATTTCAAGACATCTATCTATCTATTGTATAAGACATCTATTGTACAAATTAACATGAGAGTGAGAGAGTAAGGAAATGGCGGACAAGGGTACTGGGTTGGGAGAGGGGTTCGTGGCAGAAATTCTCAACCAGTGCTGTATATCGGCATACCGACACTTTTTATAGATCTGCGTTCATTGGTGTTTGCCGTTGGAGTAGGTTGGCCTTATAGTAAAAAAAATAGTTCCCAAGCTTCGCCTGCCGTAATGTACTTGTACTTACACTGTAAACTGTGATATTAACTAAAGTAACACAAACACAGCAACTTTAAGTTTATTTTCTTGTAGTTGCCCCATACCTGTTTTACTATTTAAGATAATTTATGTTCTGTCCACTATAGGTCTTGGTCAAGTAAAACAATAAAACCATAACATCCTTCATAGTAATTTAAATTGTTGAATGTGATTTTTAATTTCTCCTATATGCGTTAGCATAGAGAAAGTATATTGTGATCCTAAAAGTTTTTTTTTATAAGTTGGTCTAAAAATCCATTTTAGGGCCCCCTGAACCCAACAAAAAAGTTTTAAAAAACAAAACTGTGTGTCCCTATATGTGCGTTTATGCACTTTGCTGGAGATCAAACAAATGGATCAATTTTTATAAAATTCGGTATGTACATGTATTCAGCCAATATCTCCAGTCTGTTTTCAATTTTTTGAAATTTCAGTTTTTTTTTATTGTAGAAAAACATACAATATTGGAATTTTCTCAAAAACTGCTCCAAATGATTTTGATTAAATTTTGAGGAAAGATGTGTATTACAATTTAAAATATTTTAGTGAAAACCGTATATTCCTAACTTTAATAGTTGTTGAGTTATAAGACTTTTATTGGCATTTTTTCAAGCTTTATTCTAACGATTTTTACTATATTTTCAGTAAAGATACATATAACATTTTTAAATATTTTAGTTACTACCCCACTAAGTTAGGGCTGGTTGTTGAAAGTTTTTTACATAACATCTGGCTATGTGATTAATTGAACAGCTGTTTTGAAGATTATTTTTTTCCATACTTTTATTTAAATAAAAACAAGTGTTTCGTCTGTACATTCCTTAGAGATGTCATTAATTGAACATCTGTTTTTATTTAGGTGTGTTTTTACATTCTTTAATTTTAATTCAATTCAACAATATAATATATTCAACTCTATATTATATAGCAAATGACTTTAAGCAAACTTTCATATATTATTATTATATAGCTGATATTATTATTTTAATCAATCAATCAATCAAATCTGAAAAAAGATTGTAAATCACTGCCACTTCTAAGGTGTGGTTAGGGGTTGTATGGTTGGCTAAACTATATAGACGAGTTAATCTCCTGGCTCATTCGCATGAGAACATACCACATTTCATACAAGCCTTGTCACAGCAGAGATGCAACGGATGGGCCGGCGCTACTTAAACACGGCCGCCCGCACCTGCTTAGAACGTAGTTTTATATCTACTGTATAATGTCTTACCGAATTGATAATGAAATATGATTTATGGTAAACATTCAACAGTATATTGTTTTTTTTCTAGCAATAACATTGGATGATAACTGTTTTTACCTTCAGCAACCGATATAATCGCTTTATTTATTGAGGCCTCTTACTCGTTTTGGGCTACGCCACTGGTAGTAACATACACAAAACAATCACATAATCACACACATAATTGTGTTTTTTTTGTGTATGTTACTACTACTCTGGTTTTATTGAACTTGTCTTCTAAGGTAAGTTTGTTGATGTCCTATCTCTCCAATATACCAATTTCAAAACAAGTCACTTACATCACATAAATAAACAACGCAGATTGAACTGTCATCGAGAGTACGGATATCAGATGTTTTACATTGTTGCGGTTTGTCTTCTTAACAGCAGTAAAGTTAAAAAAATACACCTGAGGTCCCCCTATGACGTAAATGCTACATGTACGATACGGTTACGTACTTGTATGAGACAACTTCTTGTATAGGAAACTTGGTTATAATAGCTTTTTATGTTACTTTTAAACATAAACTTTCTAACTATAGAACTGCAGTTTGGGGTGAATAATTATTATGATACAAATTTAATTTGAAAAAGCTTGCTTTGATAACTGTTTTTCAACCAAAAGGAAGAAGGAAATTAAATATGAAGAAGGGCTAAAGTGGGTGAAGGTAACTATTAGCTTAATCACACCTCACCAATCTAGTTTTGAATTTTTTAGTGACAATTAATTATACATTTTTTACGAGGATAATTTTGGTAGTATGCACATATTGACATTTTCTTTGGTATGTTACTTGTCACACAAAATTGTTTAAAGCTAAATTAGTGTATACAGCTCTTGAAGTACATAACTTTTTATTTATAACAGCTAGGATTTTTTTTAAACTGAGTACTACCAATTATAATAATCAGAATAATGTGACTGAATATTTTGTTAAAAGTTACAAACCTTTCTCACACATGGCCAGGAACCCTTTTTTCACAGCTGGGACATACACTTTTGGCAAGTTCGGTCCTGACGTTTCATCTTTAAACTCTACTGTAGTATTTTGGTTTGGTGGAAGAGGCTAAAACAAGACAGATTAAAATGTTTCAAACACTACACTACAAGAATTGTTAATATTAAAGGACACCTCTATAGGCTTAGCCTGCCAACCACATCGCTCACTACTCTTGTTACTTCAGTCAACCAATTTTGACTGCAAATATTAGTAGGTAAATTGTATCAAGTAAAATCATAATATAACTCAAGTTGCTCACTCATTGCATTTGCACTGTAGTACCTTTTTATTATTATAAACTCCAAATGTTGTTAATAAGCCTATTTCAAAATTGTTTATTTGATTTCTTTTTATTTAACAGCTAAAAGCTAGTAAAATATCGTAACTCCATTAGATTATAGTTAAAATATAAAGGGATGGAGCCCTACAATTGAATGGAAATAAACAGCTTTACGTGAAATCCAAACCATGTAGTACTGGTCTGATTTTAAGCTAATTGAGAAGCCTCATATTCATTTCTCTTCCCTACTCAACATACGGACCCTGAGTACTAGCTACCATGGACACCCTATATTTCTCTAGTAGTGTCCATACCAATGGCAACCATTGAGAAGATGCCATTTCGATTTAAAAGCATATACAATCCAATAAAATGGTGTAACGTCATATAAGAACACACACAATATTTGGTGAGCTAAATAACATTTTATAGTTACAATGCAATTACCTCAAAAATTCCAATGACCCTTGCATACTGTCCCTGGCCTCCATGCTGTTTTTTATGGAAATAATCAAATTCAACAGGTGCTACCAAGGTCTCCCTGAACGCTACTTTTGGTTTTCCCAATGTCACCGGGCAGTTATACTCCCTTTCCATTCTCTGAAAATAAATACATTTTTACAATTATATTGCTATTTACTTAATTTAACACGTTCACTGCTGAGTAAATATTATGTCCTTTGCTCATAATTATTGACATATGCTAAAACCATAAGTGTAATTTCGGAAAATTATCTAATAAATAATAAAAATGTAAAACTTAAAAAGAATACACATCAAAAGTCACATAACCTCTAAACACAAATGTAAATGCAAAGCAATCACATTCAACAATAAACCCCTAATAGCTGTGATCAGCTGTTTCAGACCATGATGCACAAGTGTGTCGTCCGCACACCGCACAAGCTCAACTTGACGCACAAGTGCGTTTCCAGCAGTGAATGTGTTAAATGTTTAAAATATATATATGTAAGGTTGTCTAGCAACCACTGTTTGTTATTTTTCCCTAGAAACAATTAGTAAATATGTTTAGTTTAATTCTTTTGTATTTAACATGTTCAGTGCGGGTGGACCGTATACGATCCATCGCCGGCCGGGCGCTGTCGCGCGTGGACCGGGCACATACCACTCTACACTGTTGTTGCTATGCAGTCAGTATGAGCTCAGCTCTTACGCGAGGTAGACCTTACGTCGGCCGCTATACGAATGTGAACCGTTCTATATTTTTGCGTTTTCCGTTTTTATCTATCGTTTTTTTCGAGCGGAGTTTTACAATTGATGTAATTTAGTGATTTCTTCATGTAAATAAGTTTGTTATTTATGTAAATAAGTGTGTTTAATGTATATTATTGTAGTATTTAGTGTAATTTTTATTGTTGAAACATGGCTGACAACACTGTTGATGACCTTGACTTGAGTGACGACATTATTACAAGTGAAGATTCCGACACCGAAAGTAATGATGATGATGATGCAGTTTTGAACCCTATTTGGTGTAACAACACTTCTGGACTAAAAAAATTAACTTTTTGAAGGACAATAAGCTATTCATTGTTCACCAATTAAGCTATTGGTGGCCATACCTGGTGATGGCTCACCTATTGATTGGTCTTCCAGCATCCCAAGGGGCTGATGGACCGTATCCAGACCACAACTTATGACGTCATAAACAACTTTTTCCCATGCTACAACCAACTTCGTTTTGCTGTTTTTGGGCTGTCTATACCTTATGAAAAGTAAAATTAAATTTTATAGTACTTAGTTTCCTGGGTCGGTTAGAGTGTTTTTACTATAGCAGTGAACGTGTTAAATGAATAAATCACATTCAAACGATCTTTTATATATATATATATTACATACACACACATACATATATATATATATTTATATATATAAAAAATGTCACCATAGGGGTTTCACTCGATTTGAAGGTATTGTCTATAAAAAACAGTACCTCTCCAGGTTAACAATTATGGTTGTAGTCTATATTACTTATCCCTTGTAAAAGAGTAGCTGTGTTACAGCACTGCACCACCAGTGCTGGTGTAAATAGCGATATAACCTTGAAGCGGTTGATTTTTTATTGAAAAAAAATATATGAAAAAATGGTCACAGGTTAACATAAATGTCCCACCCGCCCATACACGTTAAGTATGTGGACCCACCCACCCGCCCATACACGTTAAGTATGTGGAGTGTTAATCCAAAACCACTGTACGTGTATGGGAGTGCGGGTGGGTCAAAACCACTGTACGTGTATGGGTTAATACCACCGTACGTGTATGGGCGGGCGGGTGGGTCAGTACTACTTTACATGTATGGGAGCGTTATATATATCATAACATGTATAGTTAAATGCCCGTTAATTAAATGAGGTCAAATAAAACTCAGTAAAAACCTTGGGGTGATCCATTTAAAAATATAATAAATTCATTTAAATGCATACTTGTATAATTGATCGTATTAACTGTTAATTGTCGTATTAACATTCCTCCTCGACCTGTTCCATCTTGCGACTCAACGCCTAAACCTATTAGCGTCATCAGAATTTGTCATGGAAAGTCTAGATCTACCCCTACCTTCTATTTGGGAAGGCCTAACATCCTCATCTGCTGAATAAGAATTATTAATGGGATGTTGTTAGGAGTTTTTAAATTCTAAACTATGTAACTAGTTGTGTATATGAGGCACAATTTTGAATGTTCAGTACAACAGAACTTTTGAATTTCTTGCACATTTTTAAAAGTCTGGCTTTTACAAAACATAATTTGAAAACATTCTTACATCAAAATATTTCTGTTAGCTGTAGACTTTTTAAAAATTACAAAAGATCTTGCTGAAAACTGAAAGTGTTACGTTCAAAGTTGAACTACATTCAACACTTTAAGCCACACGAATAAAATTAATTTTAATATTTCAGAGATTATCTCAGACCCCCAGTGAACATAAAAAACAGCATATTTTAAATATATAGATTAATAGGGGACACCCCTGCATACTTCGCGTGGCAACCCTGACTCTCACTGCACTTGATACACCTCTGCCTGTGACTTTTGACTACAGATAATAGTATATTGACTATATAACATAACATCACAATACAAATCTTATACAACATAACATCACAATACAAATCTTATACTGTAGTATCTCACACACACACTTGCGTTGCTACCTATTTATTAGTATAAATACCCAATGGTATTATTTAACCTATTCCAAACGTGTTCGTTTCATTTGTTTTTGTTTGACAGCTTAAGATTAAACTCTTAATGCATCAATAGGTTTATGCCAAACATACAAAATAAACATGTTTATTTATTTACAATACAGCTGTTATTAATTAATTAAAATTAACCCAATGATATTATTATAGAAAAAGGGAAATTTTAGCGGCTGTTTGTACCCCTTTGGAATGGGAATTCTTTCTTAGTGTGTCTTTTTGATAATAAAGCTAACTTCCTTTAAAATTTTGTGTAGATCCATTTGATAGTTTTTGAGATTTTGTGGTGAGTAAGACAGTCAGTGGTATTTGGCTTTTATATATATATATATATACATAGATTAACCCTTTGGCTGTTCAGCAATAAAATTAAAAAGTTCCCAAAAATTTTCAGGGTCTTCACATGTATGTTACTCAAGAAAGTTCACCTGAAATTGGCGTTTTTGTAGTGTTTTACTTACAAATTTGTAACCTTGTTAAAGATTACACTATATTCTTCAAGTTAGTCTTAGTTTTTATAGCTTTAAATTTTCTTTAAAAGTTAAATATTTAATTTGGTTTCACAGTCCAAAAAACATATTTTAAAAACTGTTAAAATTTGTATATATATATATATATATATATATATATATATATATATATATATATATATATATATATATATATATATATATATATATTTTAGTTTGATGTTATAAGACGTATTTTACTTACTTTTCCCTTGTATTGGCAGTATGTTGTTTCAAAAGTAAATATAATTGATAACTGATTCAGTCCTCATAGACTATTGACATGTGCGAGGGACTTATTCAGACAGAGTAAGGGGTGAACATTTGGTTTTTAGTTTTGTTTATTTGATGAAAAAATATTGTCACGGGAAAACTATTACATAACAAAGATGTATCGTTGCCAAATATTTTTTGGCCAAAACGCGAAGAATGATATATTGATGTTGAACATTTTTCGAGAAAAACATGAATAACGATATATCGTTGCAGAACAGCCAAAGGGTTAATAGCAAGTAAATAAGACAAAATTAATTTACAACTTTAATTAATTTCAAGTATTTTTATGTAATTGGTAGACTATGTTAATAGCACTGCACTTTCTAAAAGAAGCAGTGCTATACTATACTATACAATATATGGCATATTGTAACCTGAGCATATATTTCCAGATGTAGCTCCCCCATTCCTGAGACCAGAGTCTCTTTGACGTCTGGATCGTAAGCGAAGTGAAACGTAGGATCCTCCTTAGTGAACCTGGCTATTCCCTTGGCAAACTTATCCCGGTCCTTAGAGTTGACGGGGTTTATGGACATTGAAACTACTGGGTCTGGAATGTAGATGGATTCCTGAAACAACCATCATACAATATTTAGTTAAATCTCGACATCAATTTTTGTTTTTCTGTGACAGAAATATGTGAAAGCAAAGTGGAACGTGGTTTGTATGGTTTAGCCATGTTACTCTGAAATCTATAGTTCTATGCTTTTAACAGAGAAACAGTTCTATAAAGGAGAGCATAAGGTTCTGTTGTTTATGAAATACATAAGTTATTATTACACTAAAACAATAAATTAATATTATTGCATTGAAAACAAATACAATAGTCAATAAATTCTGCCTAAAATAAAAAAATCTTACACATCTAATACAATTTATTTGATTAGAAGAAAAGTATTAATTAGTTTAGTAAGCCTGTTAAATTTTTATTCAAAAAATATATTTTATTTTCCACTTAAATTATTGTGAAGCTTAGCTTATACCAGTTACATCATCCTTTATTACTTTTCCTTTCCATATGAAAACATCTGAAATGATCAAACTTGAATCTAAAGTCAATTTTATATTCACAATAATAAAGAAACATATTGGGATGGGTTAGTATTTTTTATATCGTACTCTTTTAGTAAATTAGGAGAGATATGGTATCAGCAAACTTTCCTAAGAGGACAAGTCCACTAACACCTTACAGTAGCACAAAACAAATAAACACATAACAGAATATAAAGTTCCAGTGGCTCTAAAAATGCTAATCTTGTTATGTGTCTTCAATTGTTTACTACTAAAAGGTGAAAGTGGACTTGGCTTATTAGCTAAGTTTGTTGATGCCCTATCTATCCTGAAATACCCTATAGTATACTAATATAGTATAGGGTATTAGGATTACTAATATACTTGGTCCACAGCCCTTAAACCTAACATAAAATTCTTCACAATGGTAACATTATTCATACGCGTATGGGTTAGATGTGTGGGTCATCACCACTGTACATGTACAGGTGGATCATTACCACTGTACTGTATGGGTGGATGGGTGAGTCATCACCACTGTGCATGTTTGGGTGGCTGGATTCAAATTTTAGTTAAAATGTGCAATTTCAATTAAAAATATTCTTGATTATAATAAAAGTTAACCACAACATACAAACCATGGTAAGTTGAAGTCTTTGATCAGTTACAAAACTGTCTCCACTGGCGCAATCAACTCCAAACAATGCAAAAATGTCTCCTGCGTAGACTTCATTCACATCTTCCATCTCATTAGAATGCATGCGGACCAGCCGGGAAATGCGGACCTTTATTGCAAACATATTGACAGTAAATAATGTTCAGAACAAAGAATGACAAATTATAATAGTAATTATTTTATTTTTATAATTTAACTGTAGAGAACATGAATTTTTCAAATTACAAAAAATAAAAGGCTGGCAACTTACAGAGGGGCTATACAGCCATATGTAAAGATAGTTTACTCAATTGAATAAAGTAGTGGTTCCCAAACCACGCCGCAGCGCTATGGTGCACCTCGGAAAATACACCACGGTGCCGCGATCTGTTTTCAGATAAGAAAGGAAGTTAAATATGGTCATAGGCGCTTATTGTTATTTTCCTACCATTCACAACATAAATTAATAAACTAAATAATACTTCTCATATTAGGCTTCTTAAATTTTAAACACAATACACCGATACCATTTGTTGTAATTTTGGCACTAGAACAAAAACATCATAAAGATGAATTTCTGAAGGTAGAATAAGAAATGACGTCTCCACCCAAAGCCACTTGCCTCCCTCCCGGATGGTTCAAATTATAGGACGCTGTGAAGAATGGTCGTAAATACTAAGGGAGCCAATGTTTGAAAAAGTGTGGGAACCACTTGCTTAAAGTGTTAGCAGCTCCCATAAGTCAAAAACAGTTTATTCATTATAATGCTTATGGTACAGAATAGAACTATGTAGGTAACTCAAAAGTACATGAGTCAGGGTATAATAGCATTTAAACCTAAACAAAAATTGATTACAGAGTCAAAGTCATATCTTTATTGTACATTTGACAATAAAGTGCGTGTGTGGTTGTGCGCGCGCACGCGCGTGTGAGTGAAAAGTCGAAAATTTTGAAAAAGTCTAAAATTTCAAAAACAAGAGTAACATACATGCAGGTGCATAGTCAACTTCAGTCATTTGCTTCTACAAATTTACAATGATGCAAACACTACAAACAACTTCATTCTAAAACTAAACAAGTATTTTACATAAAAAGAAATAAATAGCAATTGATATGATGTACATTTTATCTTTGAAAAACTCATTAATACTATTATGATAAGACTTCTGACATGGTGTTTCTTTTAACCTAGAAGTAAAGGTACTTATTGAGAGAGTTTTGAATACAGAGGTAGTAAATTATTGTATAGGATTGACTACATAGGTGACAGGTGTAAATTGACTGTCAATTATGCAATTCTTTTAATTCAGTAAAACTCACAAAAAGAGTATCATGTTAAAGATTTTGGATTAATTTATTTTTCTCTTTTCACAAATTTAAACACTTTCTATTAGAACAAATCTTAACAAGATTAGATTTCTCTGTTTGGTAACATTAATAAAATCAAAATACAAATTGAAAAGAAAGAAAAAATAGACCCTGAAATAAGTTTTCTTTTCATAATACAGTTGTTGGTAGTCCCAAAGGTAAGTAGTCCCAATGGCGATAAACCAGTTTATTCCGTTATGTCGAATACTTCGTCTTCTATTCAATTAAATTATGATGCGAGTTTTAACATGTAATATCTATTCTTATATGATGTCGATGTTTTTTAAGGAGAAGCCAATATTTTAAGCCAATACAACATTTTTTTATCTATAAGCACTAGAGAAGATTTTGTAGCTTTTAATGTCCCTACAAAGGGTTAAATAGCTGAAATTATAGAATAGAATAATTTTGTAATTAGAAGAAAAATATAAATTAATAAGATTTTCATAGAGTTCTAATGATAAGGAATATTTAGTTCTGAATTATTAGATTAAAAATTTGAGTAGCTTAAGGAAAATTTAATAAATTTATTTTACTTTTAAACCTTGCCAACCAGAGAATATTACCATGTGGAGGTTTTTTCAGGATTGGCCAATAAAATAAATTAGGGTTGAAATTTGCAACCACCAAATTTATTTATTATACTCTAGCTGTTTTAACTTTACCTCTGAGAGGAGCAAAACAATATATAATAAAGATACAATAAAGATATGACTTTGACTCTTCAATTTTTGTTTATGTTTATATGCTATATACCCCGACTCATATACATTTGAGTTACCTACATAGTTCTATTCTGTATCATAAGCATTATATTGAATACACTTTTTTTGACTTATTGCAGCAAAATTATTCTTTAATTTCAGCTATTTAACCCTTCTTAAAGACTCAATGAGAAGAAAGAGTGTTTATTGAAAATGGTTATCAAAGGAAATTTAGGGGAATAAGGAGGAAAGGCAGGAGAAAATGTCAATGGTTGCATGATACTAAGAATGGAAGAAGATAATGTAGTACAAAAGAAAATGGAACTGAACAGAAATTTTTCATGACAAGCTTTTACATACATGTAGCCTGTAGCGAATGCAATGACTATTAAAACAAAAAACTATATCTTTTGTTATTAATACCAGTGTACCTTTTGCCTGGTTCGGACATTATAGATATTTTCTCCTCTAGCCAGTTTGCCCTGATAACAACGCATGTAAGTCAGCTGTCCAAACCTTCCTGCCTCCAGTTTGAAAGCCAAGGCTACAAATGGCATTTTGCCATCTCGAGATGGGTCCATCAACACTTTTTGTGCCTCCTCCCTGAAAATCAGGAAAAATTCATAACTTATAATGTACAACTCAATTAACCCCTTGCCGTGGTTTGACGTTATATTGACGCGCCGTCCAATGACCTCTGTATGTGGTTTGACGTTAATATAACGCACACGGTTATCCCGACGAGTGTTGCTACCTAGCGACTCAATAATGAACTCTTACGAATTGGGAACTCCTGCAGTACGTTAATGACATTACAATGATCGTATTCCTAACGTTAGATTGTGGAACAATATTGATTTTTACTGTAAGGAGACGATATTCAACAGGTCATTCACAGCTGTCTGCAGTAATGGCGACCGGTGTAAACAAAGTGTGTTGTTGTTTATCGTAACGTGTTGTTTAGCTAGTTTATTATTTTATTATAAGTGGATTGAATAAATAAATGTTTTTATCGTGTGTTGTGTTATTAGTGTAGTTTTGTGACTAAAATGACAAGTATGCATTTTTTCACCAGATTGATAAAAAAAGTACAGCGTACAGGGTTGAGGCGCACACATAAATTACCGCGTCAAAGGGTTAATTATAAAATTCCTTTGCATAAACTAATGAATGGACGAATCAGCTTCATGAATAAAGCTTTAATTAAACTACCACTGTATTAATTTACATTGGTTAATTAAATTACAGAGGTGGGCTGACCTTAAATTCGTATTTAACGTAATTAGATATTTTACAAGTGACCCAACCGCACATTAGTTGGTGATTACCGCACACTGGTACCTACGCAATACCACTGAACATGCATAGGCAGGTGGGTGGTTCTCTTGAAGAAAGACCACCACAAATACAGTGGTATTGACCTACTGAGTCGCACATACACGTGGTGGTTACAAATTTAAGCTGTGGTCATGTTTTAATTCATCAATGATGCTTATGGCTCATTTTTATAGTGTGAGTACTGATCAAGATTTTGTTTACTGTTTAGGTCATATAATCAAAATCAAACCCACTCACACACCCACCTTCCTGTATGTTCTTTATTCTAGAATTTAAATTTTTACCAAACAGCAAATTGTAACCAGATAACAGACTGATGAAGTACTAATACTTATGTTTTGGAATTAAAATATTGATTAACGTTACTCTACATAAGTTCTTATAGATATGAGTCACCCACAACTTGTGCGTATTTTAAGACGAATATGAATGATTACATGAGTGAAGGATAAGTGTGGATGAACTTTGTAGTCTAGTTACTAACTGAGTTTGACTGTTCCTCAGAAAGGGCCATTTATTAAAAACCCAATACTCTAGGAAACTAAAGGACCTACAGCTTCACAAGAAATCCGAACCATGTAATATTGGTCTGATTTTCAGCTAATTGACAAGCCTGATACTCAGTTCTCTCCCCTAAACAACATCCAGACACTAACTATCACCCAACATGGACACTCTAGACTTCTATAATAGTAGTCTCAACTATTGAGCGGAACGCCATGTCGGAATTAAGAGGACCACGCATAGAACATATCGCCTACAATATCTACAGTACTTTGTCCCCAAGTAGCTAGGATACAGCAATGTGCCATGAGATCACATAATTTAATCAACTGAGAGAAATTACCTTTTTGAAATAATATTTATGTTAACTTTACTATACAATGACATCTTTATTGTTCCATAAACTAAGTTATTTATTTACTCTCTATTAGTTAATATTCAGTTATATGCTTTGCTTTTAATGTTATAAGATGAAACAAACACTCCAGTAAATAATTTTTTTATTTTGTTAGGCTTTTCAGTAACAAAGTTGCCATCTTCAGAATTTTGTGTATGTCTGAAGATGGTAACTTTGTTACTGAAAGACCTAACAAAATTAAGACTATTAATTGGAGCCTTTGTTTCATCTTATAACATTAAATTATAAATCCAGTAAGAAAAGAGTTTTATGAATGAGCTAGTTAACTTTTTAAGAGAAAAATGTTGGGCAGTTGCTTCTATATAACTGGTCATATAACTGATTTATATAGAGTATTAATTTATTTACAAAACATGGATGTAGTAGACGATCCTCATTGTTAAAACGGTTTTAAATATGGTGTTGAACTCTATTCTCGGCAATCATCAATTATAATTATCAATTGCACAGTATTTTAATATATATAAAAATTACAAAACCTGTTCAAATTTATATTATTTTGTTAAATTTATTCACAGATATTGTTTCCGTTTGTATTTAATATCATAATGGATGAAATTATTTCAGATGCAAGGAAACAGAGGAGCGGAAGATCTGAAGATAGTAGCATATGCAAACGACATAATGCAATGGGAAGATGAAGAAGAGTTAGAACAAGAGTTGAATAATTGAGCAAGAGTAACAAAGAAGTATGGGTTAGAGATGAACATAAAAAAAAATTAAGGGAATGAAGGTAGAGAGGAGAAAAATTGTATCAATTAAAGAGAATTTTATAATTTAAATTAATTTTGCTATTTAGGGAAAAAGTAACAAAAAAGAGCACAATAAGAGGAGAGGAAAAAGAATACAGAAGAGTGGACAGTTTTTTAATCTGGTAAAGAAAATATAATCGAATTGGAATATAGAAAAGGAAACAAACATACTGATATATTATCAACCAACCTTATTATACGGAGTTGACATGTGGACATGGACAAAAGGTGATTTAACACATTGTGTGCGAGTCCATAGCTGGCGGGGGGTAACGTGCTTGCGCGCGCAGTGGATCGGTCGCCGGCGGTCGATGGAGCAATGCTGGCTTGTAGGCTTCAGTGTCGCCTAGCCACTTGCCTTAGAAGGGTCGGATTTGCGCCGCATTATAGCCTGTTTCTCGCGTCACGTTTTGGTGTTTTTCGTTCATGGATTGCGTCATTTTGAGCCAGTTGGCTACAAAAGACAATGTGTACTGGATGGATGGATGGGCTGTAAATATATGTAAATAGAGTGTGTGTATATAATTGTGATGTATCGAGTTGTGTTTATAACTATTGTCACTGTTCTAATGGCAGCAGGCGTATCGCGGCGCGCATGGGTTTCGTTGCGATGTGCGGCTTGATCACCGGCGGACGATCACTTCGGAAGCCCCGATCTACCAGAATTGAGGCCATAAACTGGATTTGGTGTATCAACCATGTTTCCTGACTATATAAGGTATTATTTTGGTACAAAATATTATTTTAGCATCTGACGTTTTTTACATCTTTTTAACTTATTTTTTCAGCATCGATTGTGTTAAGCAGATTAAAGCAGCAGAAATGAGGTTTTTAGCAGGAATAGGGAGTATTAACAGATTTAACTAGCCTATTGGCTATTACTGGTAAAGGCTCAAGTAATATAAGGCCTATTACTGGTATAGGCTCAAGTAATATAGGCCTATTACTGGTAAAGGCTAAAGTAATATAAGGCCTATTACTGGTATAGTAAAGTTAGTTCTATCTCACGTCATCTAACTGATGATAGTTCCTTTCCTATGCCTTAGTTCCTTCTGAGCCAGTCTTTCACTTCCTCTTCTTCCTCTGATAAAGGTGCCAATGTTACCATCAATTTGTGACATTGATGTGTCTTAAAACCTTTTCATTACCATGTCATGTTTGTAGGGAGTGCTCAAAAGTGCCAGACTGTTTTGTGCGATCTTGAAAGCTTTTTTAAAAATTCTGTAGCAAGTTTGAGTACTTAGAGTAATGATTCCCCCCCCTTTCATTGTAAAAAATATAGAACAAAGAACTAATGACAAAATATTCCATCTTAAACAAAGAAAGTTAAGTAAAATTATTACTTACTAAAAAAGGTTTTCCTTCAAAATATATTTCAAGTTTGAATATATTTTGAATTAGAATTAGAATGAAACACGGTTTCATTCTAATTCTAATAATGGAAAAATTTTAGAAATCATGATTCCTACTTCTGGATATTAATACAATATATCATAAACTGATAATGGCTTTATATTTTTAATATCCCCTGTTTTGGCGTATTTACTACTGGTTTCGTTGCGACCCACCACATCATCAAGTATATCCTCTGTTGGGATTTATCGTCGAATTACAATTGAGACACACAACACAATTTGATTATTTCAATGTTTTAATAAAATTGTGTTATGTGTCTCAATTTCAATCATTTCTTTTTGCTTTGTTTCAAATTCAATTTTTGCAGTACAAGCAATTCGTTTGCTCCAGGTTAATTACCCCACAAAGTGACACTCTATGTTAAAAAAAATATGTATAAAAGCATAGTACATCTGCAGCAGGTGTTCAGTAGAATTTGTGCCATTTAGTGATCTGATTAAGAGAGTGCCTCGATCAATTCGAGCAGCTACATAATCTACATGGGTTTGCCACTTTAAGTTAGGCTGGATAAAAATTCCAAGGAATTTAAGACTAAAATCTTCTTTTTAACAAGACCTACTCGACAAAGAAAGATGTAAATCCTGTTTTTTCTAGTTGATACACAATTGGCTGCACACCAGTCATTAACAATACTTGTCGAAGAGCTAAGCTTGTTATTACATTGAAGAAAAGATGTAGCACTCACTTTAATCCCCAGGTCATCAGTAAACAAATAAGTATTTACACAATCATCTAGAAGAGCAGAAGGCAAGTCATTAATATATAAAGTCTGTTTTTATGTCTGTCTCCAATGATACAATAAATAAGATATAAATACTCTTATAAATATACAACAAATTCATATAGAGTACAATTATTCTATAAAGCTTTTTTTCTTTTTCTATACATACATCAGAAAGCTATAGGTTATGTGGTTCTTTAGAATTGACTTTAGAGCCTTATCCCCATAGTATTCAACGTCACTATGTTATTCTTATGGAAGATTTGTTATTCATGTTGCTATGGTATTATTTAAAATTTATTTTCACTCCTAACAGCTGTTTTGCCAATTTTGTTACTTATCATTGTTCCAAAGTCAAGATTCAGGCAAACTGAAATCTTTGTTTTCGTAGTGTAGAACATGTATTCAGCTGTGAATATTTGTTGTCATAAAATTGTAAACAGATGAAAATTCTTTAAGACTATTAATAAGAATGTATTCAGTATATAAATTAATAAAATATATATAACTAAATTTGAAATATAAGGTAATAAAAAAATCACATACTATACTTCGGAGTAAACAATATGAGAAATGTAAATCAAACCGTAAGATTGTAGAGAGGGAATGCAGAATCACCAGTCCAACCCAATATAAATAATACAAAGATAACATACTTTATTTCAGAGTAAAAAATAACGAAAAATGTAAATCAAACCGTAAGATTGAAGAGAGATGGAATGCAGGATCACTATTCCAGGCCCATAAAAATGATACAAAGATCTAGAAATTTAGAATATAATCATTATTAGGAAATCATTTTACTTTTTACCATTTTTATCTTGTACATATTAATACATTATTACTTACTCTTTGCCAGTCTCTTTAAGAGCAAAGTTTTCCACCTGGCCGGGATTAGGAAGGTACTTTATTACTCCATCCAACAGCGGTTGAACTCCTTTGTTTTTGAGGGCACTTCCTACCATTACTGGAGTGAAAGTCCGTTTAAGGGTGGCTCTTTGTATTGCTTCAATCACTTCTTGTTCGGTTGGCGTTTTCTCAACTAAATATTAAAATATCAATATTTTTTACAATAAGATAAATTGAAGGTTTGTAAAAGATTTGAGTATTTAAAATACAAAGAGTGTTTCAACAGGCATAAAAACTGTCACCCTCAGTTGATTTACTTAATACATTTAATGCCACTATTTCTACGTTCTGATATCTCCTTATTTGTAAAGTAAGTTTTATTTTGATTGTTACTGTACAATCAATTCATTGACTGTAGCCCGAATTTTCATAATAATGATATTCAAATAAGTTTATTTCCAGAAAATGATACAGCGACAACTTAAGTCACAAAGTTATCGTACATGCAACTAAACGTTTAAAAAAAAACACGTTTAAAATGACCAAGTATATTAATATTTATATGTTCTTAGAAGTGTGTACATATTAAGTTGCCTCAGAGAAAAAATACATAGATTTCAAGTACTGATTAAGAATACCATAAAATTAAATATGTAGCAATTCAACTTGACACGTACAAAAAAATCATACCACTTATTTATAATGAGATAGAATACTTATAATTCCTCCTAGAAACAAATACAAACGCATAAAGGAGTAAGGTTAAAACTCCTGTGCAGGAGTCACAATTGAATGCTTGAATATTGATCCAACATCCCAGTCATTTACATACTGCGGCATTGACACACCCACCCAGCCATACACTTACGGTAGCACTGATATCGCAATTCCTTCCTTCAACTCCACTTATCTATTTGCTTCAATCACTACTTTCCTTTGTTCCTGTATAGAGGGCATTTGAAAAACCCATTAATTTCTAAAATCTTCATTATCTTAACTTTCGTATCTTTCTTCATTTTAACCAACTTCAACTTTTCCCAGTATTTCAAATATTTCAATATCACTCTACTACTTAAGTGTTACTTAAGAACTTAGGAGCATAGGTTAGCAAAACCCGGTTATGTTTTTCAACATTCTCTAGGAAATATTTGCCAAATTAAAATACTCATATATCAGAGATTTCATCTTGGTAGAAACATTTCAAACTAAATGAATTATTTTAAATTTATTTAAAATAGAAGAAAGTAAACTGTACTAAATCTTCATTTACATTTTTAGACATTTTACAGCAAATATGAATACTTCGGCAATACTAATGCAATTATTTTTAACCCTGGTCATAGACTAATAATCTAACCTTTATTTATTTATTCTTAAGACGCCATTCGTCAAGATATGGGCGGATACACACTTTGAATGATTGTTATGAGTGTAGATGAGCGAATGTAGTTATTGTTACAAACTAAGGTTGACTATTTATTAGAAGAGTAATTAATTAATAACCCAATGACAATGAACCGTTAACAAAATCTGTTATGACTCTGATTGTGATCAAACTGACAATTTTTGGTTTCCCTATATAGACCCAGGCAAAAACCCTATTTGTACAAGGGTTTATTGGCCGGTTTTGCAGGCTCACACATAAACGCAAATAACATATTGTAATTTTATCAAAACCTTGTCATATTATATATAATTTTATTCAAATCTAAATGAGAATTCTCTGATATGAAACATAAAAAATAATATTCATTTTAAAGGATTTTACAGGATAATAAATTGAACGATTTGTGATTTTAAATTGAAAGTATAAATTTCAAAAGTATGCAACTTGAAAAAATTAAATATTTTTTTCTTAATAAAAATAAGTGGAAAAAGTTGTATAATCTTGTATGTACGTAGACAAGTTTTTGTAATGCTTACAAGCGTTACTAAAATAGTTGTAAAATAAATCATATTCATTATTTTATAGAAATATGACATAAATATTTTAATGTTCATAAAGAAATTTTAACATAATAAAATAACAACATATTACATACAATACTATCCAAAATTATCCACATAAAAAGAACATATGCAAGGGTTTATTATATTTGCTAATAAACATTTAAAAAAAATTAAAATCAAGAATAACTTTTGAGCGAGGACAAATTTCTAAAAATTTCCATTTTCAAAAATATACAAAATTTTGCAAATTTATTCCAGTTTTATAATATATAAATACTTTGGTGCTTTTAGTACATTTTTATGTACAGGGTCTTATTATTTGCGAAACGGCAACACTATCAGACATATTTACAAAAAAGCAGCTAATCAACGACACGGAAACGTCAGTTTTTCATTTGACTAGCAGCTGTCAATAAAGTGTCTGACCGTTTCCCAGCAACAACATAATTGTTTAAAATTTATTCAGGAATTGAACGATGTAAATAATGTCCAAACAAATAAAATATTTCTAAAAGTGTCATAGTATATTTTTGACAGTTTTTCCTTGTAAAATAGACCTTGAAAATTAAATTCACAGCAACTAAACGAGTCAAGTTAGAGAAAAATTTACAAAGCAGCCTTGCAGGGCACATTCCCACCATTTCATAGGTGGAATTGGAATCAACTTTACACTACACTTGCTGGTGAATTTTTGAAAATTATGTAATTTCGTCTCCTGCTGACCTATGTCACAGTTATCAATGATTTTGTTGAAATTATGAAATTTGTTTTTACTTAAATGCTTAGAGCTAATACATGATTTATATATGAAATAGCAACGCTGGAACTTTTTCTTTCAATTATTATGCATTTTTTTGCATTTTAAGTTATAAAACTGGTGACAAAATGGTGGCAAACAGAGGCTTGCACAATCAACTTTAACTAGCTCCTTGGACTATTAACTAGCTCCTTGGTCAAATGAGTACCGCACAAATCGACTAGTTACTAATCGCTGGGTCCATATAGGGTTAACCAACTATGCTACTGACAAAAAAAATCTGTGGAAAAAATAAAAGTCTTACCAATAAACATTTCACCAAGCTGCTCATCAACTCCAGACACATTCTCAATAAGTTCATGCCTATACGCCTCTGCTTCCGCTCGCATATCTTTAGGTATCTCATCTTCTCTTACATTCTCTCTGAAATAGAAAGATCTGTTAAATAATCATCAATTTGGACATAAAGCAGTCAATTTTCTGATCAAGTCTTTAAACGTTTGACTCCCAAATGGAAATGTCCTTTTTTTTAACTTTGAGAGAACCAGACAAGCATTTGACGAGTGCAATGTTCATTTATGTTTCCTGCTTCTCTTCCAAAAATTTTGCAAGTTTTGAGGGAAAAAATCATATTTACCAAACTACCTATTAGCATCACTAATAATTGTTCCAAAACCATAGTACAGATACCAAGTTGTGTCAGTTTAGAATTGCTTATTGCTTATTTCTTATTTTAATTCTCATAACAGCTTCTTCGTGGAAGTTCCATATGACTCCATGAAAATACAGTGTAAGGAACATTTTAGTACATATTTTATATTTTTTTTCAATATTAAAATTAAAATAAGTTGTAATAATATGTAATCATTATTTTATTAATTTTTGAAAATGTCAAGTAAAAACCATTTCACATAGTTTAGTTTTAGGTTAGATTAAAGGGCACTGGGTCAGGAATTAGTATATTGGAGAGATAGGATATCAGCAAACTTACCTTAGAAGACAAGTTCACTAACACCAGAGTAGTAGTATCATATACAAATAAATACATAATCTCACAAATTTTCAATCCACAGTACGTGTAAGGGTGAGTGGATGGGTCAATCCACAGTACGAGTGAGGGTGGGCGAGTGAGTCAATACCACAGTACGTCTAAGGGTGGGTGGGTGGGTCAATCCACTGTACGTTTTAGGGTGGGCGAGTGGGTCAATACCACAGTACATGTAATGGTGGGTCAATACCACTGTACGTGTAATGGTGGGCAGGTGGGTCAATCCACTGTACGTGAAAGGCATTAAAAATTTGTGAGATTATGTATTTATTTTGTGTATGTTACTACTACTCTGGTGTTAGTGAACTTGTCTTCTAAGGTAAGTTTGCAGATGTCCTATCTCTCCAATATTCATAGTTTAGTTTGTTATTTTGACAAAAAACATTCATTTACAATCTAGTTGTTAGTTATACCTAATAAAAAGAAATGCATAAATATGAAAGCAATTGATAGAGAAGCATGAAAACACCCTAGTGTTTGACTGTTGGATTAAAACCCTTCCTAAAAGACAGCTCACTTCCAAACCACTCATTTTGTAGTTTTCTCTAATACTCCATATCAGTATTCTCTTCTTATATACAGTAGGGTCACATCACATGATGCAATATTACATACAGTTCCTAGTTTTACAAAGTTAAATCCTAGGGTCTTAGATCTTAGTCTTCGGTGTCAAGGTGCTATTATCACTATTTATATCACCAGATGTTTTGTCTGTGCTATGTCACTAACATCCTCACTGGTTTCGCTGTTGAATAACACCTAGATGCGCATATTACCAAAATTCTGGATTCTAGTTATAATTCTAGGAGTCATTTAGTTGGCAGAAGATGTGTATGATCAAATATGACACAATAAAAGTCAGTGGTTTGAAACTTCCTCTAAAGGAATACTGTTTACTGATGGGTATTATAAACATTACTTTCTACAAAACAGAAGGCAATCAGCTGACAATAAACTTAACAATATACGTACATGTAAACAGACTAATTTTAAGTTGTAATCAATTTCAACTCAATAAGATATAAGTCTGCCTTGATATGATATTCCCCCTATATTTTCTAATTATTATTTCCAGAATTGTTTTTGTTCTACGAAATCTACATATAATAACTTAGCAAATTTTATTTTACTATCATTATGATACGTACTTACATATCAGGAAACTTAATACATACCCAAAATCCCCCTCAAAATAAAGCGCTTTCAACTGAATAAGATCAATCACTCCTTTAAGTTGACTTTCCAATCCGATGGGAATGGACAGAAACGCTGCATTGTGATGAAGTTTGTTTCTAAAATGATCAAAACACAAGTACCTTATATTTAAAGCTTTGAATGTATGATATTTTATATATATATATATATATATATATATATATATATATATATATATTGATGCCGTTGGAAAATTCTATTAGATTCAAAACTATTTTTACCAGTGAAACTAATCTTCAAGATGAAATATGTATGAATCAAATGATATACTAGTGTAGCTGACTCAGACAGCGGATTTGTGTTTGATCTACTCTATATGTTTTGCATAGTTTGCATGTATATGAATGTAGATAAAAAGCCCTATTTTATTAAAAGTCAAACATTTAACTTACTCATTATTTTCATTTCTTCACTTTTAAACTTTCATTGTACATTTATTGTCACTTTTTCATTATATCATTGACTTACTTAATATTTTGCTAAAACAAACTATGGATAAATGTTATTTTGACTGTATGTAATATACTGTCTAGATTCGTATGTTTTAAAGTAATATCGAAGCTGTTTTTAAATGTTTCTACTTTTCTTAGATTGTTAACTTCTTATTTAATTTTTTCTGCAAATCATATCTTTAAGTGTACATTTTAATTATTTCAAACATTTGTAACTGTCTCCACTCTCTTTAGTTTATATTTATTTGTTTGATATAAAGTGCAATATAATCATTTGTTATATATCATTACAGTATTTTAATGAAATAGATTTGTCACACGCACAGGTCCTGTGGCCCATGTGTGACTTTTTCCATTGCAATGATTTATTATGTTTATTTATGGAATAGATAGATTTGATATAAAATCCTGAGTTTATAATCCAAATTTACATAACTCCCTCGTTAGTGTTTAACCCTATTTTACCCAATAATGTGTTTCCTCATGACTAAACACTTGTCGGCGATTTTGTGGACTTTTGTTTTTATGAAGAGTACAAATTGTTATACAGTATATCAATTTATTTCAACATGAAACGGGAAACGTAATCTTGTATATGATAGCAAAAAAAATATATATGTATAACAGTTTTATGATTGATCAAAAACAACAACTTTTGTATTTTTCAGAAAACAAATTTCAAAAGCATTTGTCTAAACAAGTTTGAAATATTTTTTTAGCTGTTTAGTCCAATTCAAACAAAGATTTAGAACATATGGAAATATTTATTACTTTCAAATATTCATAAAAACCATTTTTAAAGGGAAATATAAACTCCACATTAATTTGATCAAAAATTAATTAAAAAAAAAAAACTTGAAATGTTATGAAAAAGCTATACAATTTACACAACGGTATAATTAGCTATTCAGGATCTAGTATAAAAGAAAATACAACAAATTATATGTTTCTAATGCTAAAGAAACCCCTTTTTACAAATCAATATTTGAAGAAAAAAAACTGTTAATGTTCAATAATGCACGAAAATCTTTAATTCAGGCTTATAAAAAATCCATACATATTTTTGGAAATATATGCTAGTTTCAAAATATATGATTATAATTTGGTATATGATTACAATAAATCTTTAGAAGAGCCCATATAATCAAAATTGACACAGTTTCTTGGCAGGTAAAAACAAGTACAGGTAGTCCTCGTTATACGCGGTAGATACGTTCCGCCTAAGCGCCGCTTATAACGAAACCGCGTATAACGAGTCGGAGCTAAAGCGGGTTACACCACTGTAGCCACAGCAGGCCGGCCTACTGCTTATTAGTACTGTACGCAATTCAAACTACAATATCATAAGATTATCAAAAGATTAATTAATTGTTTTGGAAATACAATAAAAATGTAGGCCTATAATAATTCATCAACACCTTTTATTGAATTCAAATTTGACTACTACATGAACAAACAAAATAAGAACGTACAGTATAAATGTATATAGGCATACTTTAATTAAAAATTAAATTCAAAGAGAAAAGGATATTAAAAAGTAATAAAAGTACTGTACAGTACATAACTAAAAAAGTACATCATATACAGTAGTTCAATCTTTTGATGTGACTGCCAATGGGCTGGGAGGGTCAGACTGCCCGCCTTTGTTTACGTCTGCTTACCAGGTGTTTGTACCTTTTCAGCTGTTTGGGAGAAAAATGTCTTAATCGAGAGCTGGGTTGTTGTTTTTAATTTATTGTTATATAGTTCACGATAACACTTAATCACATTCTCAACTTTCCTTTTAACTTTAGCACTCCTCGTGTCATCTGGGTCGTTCTCTTCAAAATAATTTAAAGCGTTATTAATCATACAGAAAGCCTCTGCCATTCCTTCACTAGTCAAGGTTTTAACACTTTCAGGTTCTTCTTCCTTATCGGATCCTTCAGAAAACCTATCTCTTCTATTGTTAATAGGTCTTCGGTACTTAGCTCTTCTTGTAGAGTAATCAATTCATCAACATCCGCTTCATCTACGTCTGTGAATCCCACACGCTGTGCCATATCCACAATATCTTTTGACGTTGTTCTGAAATTTTCAGTCATTTCTACATCATATTTGACGATTTCTGGCCACAAATTTTTCCAAACACCATTCATACATTTAGGTTTCAATTCATTCCAGGATTTGCCTATGATATCAATAGCCATTTTGATTTTGAACTGTTTGTTTCAATTCATTCCAGGATTTGCCTATGATATCAATAGCCATTTTGATTTTGAACTGTTTCCAAAAGTCCTTAATAGATAATTTATCATCAGCATCACAAGTTTTAATCAGTAAAGAAAATGTATGTTTAAGATAGTTGGCTTTAAAAGCTGAAATAACACCTTGGTCCATAGGCTGCAATATGGACGTAGTGTTCGGGGGTAGAAACATAACTTTAATGTTCTCATTTATTTCACTTATTTCAGGAGGGTGGCTTGGAACATTATCTACCAGAATCAAAATTTTAAAAGGAATCTTTTTTCATAGCAATACACTTTTAAATCATTTTGCAGCACTAGTGAAATATAATCATGAAATATTTTACCCGTCATCCAGCCTTTTTTACTCGACCTCCACAATACAGGCAACATATATTTGTCACAGCCTTTTAGTGCTCTGGGGTTTTCTGAATGGTAAACCATCAGTGGTTTAAGTTTGAAATCCCCAGAAGCATTTGCACCAAAGAGTAATGTGCAGCGATCTTTAGCAGCTTTAAATCCAGGAGCAGTTTTCTCCTCAATAGAAATAAATGTTTTGCTTGGCATTCGCTTCCAAAATAGGCCAGTTTCGTCAAGGTTAAAAACCCGTTTGGCCGTATACCCCTCCTTTTCAATAAAATTTTTAAAAGTTATAGCCTTAAAAGTTTCAGCGCCTACATTGTCTGCCGATGCCGCCTCACCTGTTAATTTTAAACTGTGAAAAGCGTTGTGTGCCTTGAAATGGTCAAACCACCCTTTACTGGCATTAAAGTCTGGGGCGTTTTGATCATCCTTAATAATTTCTGTATAGATAGCTCTTGCTTTCTCTTGGATGACTGCCATCGAAATGGGTGCATGGAGCTGATTATAATGTTCAATCCAGTTTGACAGTAGTTTTTCCATTTTCTCCATCGAATCAGATCTGGACTTAGATACACGTGCTAAACTTAAATTTGTACAAGACTGCACACTCTTACGAATAGTTTCAGCATTTGATCGGATTGTCCTAATAGATGACTCTGGAAGGCCCATCACTCGGTGGATATCAATTATACGCTCCCCTTTATCGAGACGTTTTAAAACTTCCAAGTTTAACTTCTAAAGAAAGAGAATGTCTAACAGGTTTATTACTTACATCTATCTGTTTCTTCTCACGTTTTCCCGACATTATAACACAACTCACAACAATATTGTTCACAATGCCACGCCACAAGAAGTAAATTGTACACCACTAATGCTAATAAATAAACAGTGCTCGATAGAAAGAGACAGATAGACGGGTGGGGCGCGCCTGAGGAATGTGAAATGTTGGAATGTTGGTGGGTTGGTGTTGGTTGTTGGTGGGGGGTCCGGCCCATCCGCGTATAAGCGAAACCGCGTAAATCGGGACCGCGTATAACGAGGACTACCTGTAAATAGTTTTTTAATTAGCATAATACGTGTTGGTACATATACAGTACAAGTAAACGGCACACAACACAAATCTATTACAATATAAGCACAAAATGCACAAATATATTACAATACAAGTACAAAATGCACAAATATAATGGTGATCGATTTCGGTGAACCACGCTCACCTTCCTCAGACCAGAGTGATTCACTAAAGAATCAAGAAAAAAAAAAAAAAGCAAACAAGGTGTTGTTATATGTCATCATAAGAAAGATTGCTTTGTTATAGATAGTGTAAAAACACTCATTTTCACATTAATAAATAAACATATTTGACAGGAAAACTGTTTGTAAAGGCTAATGTTTCCATAAAAGAGCCTACTCTTCACTTCTCACCTAGTCCAGTCATAGAGCTGTGTGCCCAGACTTGTTGAGGCTGTAAAATTAACTGTTTGCCCATGAGTACTTAAAATTTTAATTTGACCTTTATTGTTTATATTTATTAGCATCTGTTTTTGTTTAAAAAAGTGTCATATATGTAATCCAAGTTAGGTTATGAAATAAGTAATTTACTAATTGTTTAAAATTATTACGAATATGAATAATTTTATTATTTTGTAAATATTAAATATATGACAAATGTAATAAGCAAATTATTACATAATATGTAAAATTGTTGTTGAAAATAACCCTATCATTTGTTTCAACCATACAACATGGTTCAAGTCAAATAATGCCTTAAAGCCTATTGAAAACGAGCAGGCATAGGTTTAACCCAACACACTACTGTCAACACTTGATGTGCATCCATGCATATTGGTGTTTAATCTGAAAATATTTAGTTGTAGTAGTAAAAATAGATATTTGAATGAGATTAGGTTTTTTCTGCACATCCTTTCCGAACAAGATGAAAGGAGCTGACGTCCAACCAGTTACTGGTACTGTAAACAAATGAAGTAAGTGGGTATGGATAACTCACCTCATTTGGTCCAAAACTCTTTTGGGATTAGCACCCATTCTATCCAGTTTGTTGATAAAAGCTAAACAAGGCACGTTGTATCGCTTCATCTGACGATTGACTGTAAGTGTCTGACTTTGAACTCCACCCACAGAGCACAAGACAAGAATAGCTCCATCCAATACGCGTAGTGCTCTCTCTACTTCTACTGTGAAGTCTACGTGGCCTGAGAACAAAAAATGACTTGTAGTGTGACAGGTGTAACTTGTAGGACAGGTGATTCTAAAAATTTAGAAATTTAACGGTTATAAAAAGAAACCTACCAGGTGTGTCAATGATGTTAATATTATTGTCCTTCCAGAGGGTATATGTGGCTGCAGACTGTATCGTAATACCTCTTTGTCGCTCCAATTCCATTGAGTCCATGACAGCTCCCACTTGATCTTTTCCTTTAACCTGAAAAAAGTATTCATTTAAAACTTGGATAAAGCCAATATATTAATTTTATTCAAATATTTAAATTGTGTTCTTTGCACACAATAGCATTGGTAACAGCAAATTACTGTGGAGGTTAAGACAAATTACGGGCGAAAATACAGACTAAAGAAACGTCTAGAGACTACAATTCAAAATTTCTTGTTCATACAAAATTGGCATGCTTCATCATAATATGTAAACACCTGGGATAGGAGGAAAAGTGTGGCATCCACAGAATTGTTGTCAAGATCTTCATATTGAATCAATAGTTGTTTGGTCATTCACTTGTACAAGGATTTAATGTTTAGCTTTTTGATAGTCATGGTCTTTAGGCTAGAAAACACCAGTAAGCAAATTTTACCAGTGCCTGTTTTTTTACTGATTTGTCCAAAACAGTGCTACACTGACAATGAACAAGATTTTTAAAATTTTACAATTACAATACAAATTCATAATACAATTAGGGATTGGGTTTGAGGTGATTAGGCAGTGAGCGAATTCATTTGAAGGTGTAGAGAGGAGGGAATATTCGCCCAAGCCACTTAACCCTAGATAGTGAATACTAGGTGACCCATTTTGAACTCCCAACTGCAAGGTGCTTCTTTTCAGCGCTTCGCAAGCTTTTTTTGTAAAAATCATAAAAAATACTAAATATGCTCCAAATGTCAACTGTATTATTTTGTTTTTCTTCTCAAGAACTGTACTTTCACATACTACCATCAACACTTAAAAAAAAAGTAAATAATTAATTATTGGCTAGAAAACACTGAAAACATTTTAAAATGTTGTACGTTAATTATAACTTATAACCCTCCTTAGGAGCACTAAAAGATTTGTGTAAATAATTCCAAGAAAGCCAAATTGTTTATTATTTTGTGCAATATAATAATATATTGTTACATTTTATATAAACTACTAGTTTTTTGGAATTGTTTGTTCACATAAAATGCAAAAATGAAAAAAATGTGCAAAGTTACAGTATGATCATTGTAGGTAGTCAAATAGTACATGTAAAAGTTCTAAAAAATTACCATTGAACAGACAACAAAAAGGTTTTTAGGAAAAATAGTCATATTGTACACATACACAGTTTTATATTTTTAGTTTGTTGTGGAAAAAAATTTTACCACGGAAATGATAATTTCTGTGAAAAATTACATAACAATCCATAAATAAGAGGTATGTATAATTTTTTGCTACATGTACTTTATTAGTACAATCTATTAGCTAAAAGAAAATGTAAAATAAATGAATATATTCTAAAGTTTTTAATTTTTAACACCAAGTCAGTGTGCGCAAATTGTGTAAACAGTTCTTGAAAAATTGTATCATATTTTTCCATTACTATCTATATTGTATCATAGTAAAAAATATTAACATTTTTTAAGGATCTTTTCTGTTAACAAAAATTGATAGAACTATAAATAAAAAAATATAGTTTTTAATTTTTTTATATTTATAGAAAATATTATAATTTTTTTATATTACTTCTGAATAGAAATATAAAAAAATAATTATATACATGATAAAAATAAAGTTTTGACGTAATATAATAACATACTATGTTATATTGTTGTCAATAAATAAAATAAAAGCGTCATTTTGAGCGAACACAAATAATACATATTATTTTTTTTTTATCTTAGATTATTATGAGAATGTTAAACTAATACCATATTTTTACATGTCTTATTTATCAAATTGGATAAACATAAGATATATGCATGGTTGTAAAATTGTGTATAAACAAAGATGGCTAAATATAAACTGACGGCCCCTCTTCTACACCATCGTTGTCACGTGACCATTGCCAACGTACAGCACGAAATTTCCTCAAGACGGTACTAACCAAGGGAAGAACTTTCTGGCTCTCTATCCAATTTTTTATTTGTTTATATCGCAATAAATAATTTATTTATTAACATTTTTACAACAGCACGTAACGTGCCAATACTGGATTTTAAAAGAACACGCAAACAAGGGTATACAATTTTTGGTAAAACAACCAAAGCACCTACAACATTGCAATTTGTTTTGTTGGCTAGAGTATTTAATTCACGTCAGACTGACAGTTGGTACACCTGATTCCAAATGTTGGTTATTGTACAGTTATGCAACAAACATCAGCCATTTTTCCCACTCCCAACCCCCCCCCCCCTCAACCGATCGGGAATTGAGCAGGAATTTCAAGTTGCACATTTTAATTTTATTTCTACAATTAAAAAGGTTTTATACAAAAATTATTGAAAATATGAAATGTACAGACTAGAACATTCTGCGTTGATTGGTACCAAGTTTGCCCCTCTTGCTTGATGATAAACGTTTGTTTTATTAAGTTTAACAAAAGAGCACATGACGTACCTAATTCCGCGATCGCGTATACGTTTGAAAATAGCATGCGAAGCGCCAAGATTCGCATTCTAGGGTTAAACAACATAAAAAAATTAAAGGTGTAAAAGACCAGTCATGACCCCTTCATGTGTTAATGAATTATCTCTTACTGGGCATTGTGATTCTGGCTTAGCTGTCTATTTTAGCAAGACTTAAAGATTATTTTCTTTACCTGAAATGTTAATATTACAAGTAAACTTTGTAACTGTAATTTGCTTATATACAAGATACCCAGATATAGTGAACTCTCTTCTGGAGACAATTTAGTTTCTTTCCCAGCTTGGGATCATTAAATTAGGTTAAATCTTATATTGGCATAACAAAAGGCAATTCAAAATCTCATCTTTTTAGTGATGGTTACTGTTAAGGAATCTTAATATTATGTTTTTTGTTTATTTTGCACTTAACTTACCTCATGCATTTCAGATATTCTGCCTGTGTAAAACAAAATCCTTTCAGTTAAAGTGGTTTTGCCAGAATCAATGTGAGCAGATATACCAATATTCCTGATACGTTCAATATCCTTATGGTCTGAAAATTTTGCAGGCGATGCAAAATATCTCTGAAAAACAAATAACTGTAATATTAAAAATGTTATTTACAACTTACACTTCAAATCATGTTAGGCGCTGGATTTAATTAATTTATTTTATAATTTATTCATTAGGACACTGATTTTCACGATAAGGGTGAATATGAGGGGTAAATGAGTGCAGTCATTATTACTAAGGTCTGCCTGTTTTTCAGAACAAGCTGTTTATTACCAGCCCAATGGTCATGGCAACTAAAGGACCAACAGTTTTTTAGCGCATTTCTATCTGTCTGATAAAGTTAATAAATAGAATTTTTTTTACTGGAGGGAAAACAATCCTCATGAAATCCATGAGAGGCCTCTTCATAGTGAACTTGTGGATTTTTGCTGTATTTTAAGATATCATTACATGGAATCATTGGCCCTCATTTTTTTTAAAGAGGATGGTAGGTATGTTGTTACTGTTAACTCCAACAGGTACACACTAATATGATCAAAAGTTTTGCTAATATGATCTATAAACATCCTACCCCTAACCTAACAAAACATAATGCTCTACTAAAACTGCCGCACTTCCGGCGCTAACTAACTTAGTAATTTTCTATTGCAAAACCCTTGCCATGTTCGTAATCAGGACAAAATTTTGCACAATTGGAATACCAGCATCACTATATTTACAGCAAACATTTTTCCGTTTTTTCTAGTATCCTAATTTTTCCACTGAAAAAAGAGGATATTCTTGCTTCTTGTCTCAGTATCTACTAAACAAAAAAAGAAATTCCCCAATAAAATTGACAAGGGCCCTTTTCTATATAGGGCCTAACTAACTACCACCCTTTTTTTATGAGGTTACTTACAGGCCGAGTTGTTCAAACATCGCCCCAAGATCCTTCAAGACCTAAAGTAAGCAAGTTGCGAGGAAGTTCAGTGTGTGCCTCAGACTATGCTCAATGAGTGTCAATGAGAGTTTTAAAATTCTCTCGCAACAGTCATTGATAACCAAGGTTTTATTGTTCCTTTACATTTTAAAACAAAGTAGAAAAACCCCCACATATTGTAGAATAGTTAAAATAACTTAAAGTTAAATAAAAAACCTGTGTTTTAATTAAAGTTCAAAAATAGAAAGGTAATTTTGTCGCACCCTTTACTGTATAACGGCACACCACTGAAGCCTAGAGGCCAAAACTTTCTGGTTGATGTCAAATCACACCAAACTTAAAGAGCAATTCAAAATTCTCCTAAAAATTATATCATGTCACAGCACACAGGAGTTTTGGTCAAAATGTAAGATATTAATTATGCTTATTCAATCCTAGCCTAAACATTTTCTAAAAATTACTAATTTCTTTGCCTTGGCTTAAATGAATCGTTGTCAATTTCCTAAAAAAATTTAGACCATTTTGGCAAAAAGCTTAAAACACAATATTTTAATTGGAAACTAACTGAAGACTATGTCTACCAATCAATGAAGTTATGCCTGAGTTAAGGTTCAAATACATTTGTTGGTGTGAATATATGTCTACATAAGCCTATAACTACAAAATGATTTGAATAGGCTCACAAGATTTTAACATGTTTTACCCCATTAGTGTAATAAAATCATTTGTCTATTAGTAATAATCATATGTGAGGCTAGCAACATTAATAACCTAAAATGTGTACTCACTTTTATGGCGTAATTTGTTAAACATGTCGTAGGAGAACGACAGAAAATACTTTTCAACTGTAATATTCTAACCATTTTCAAAACAAATTGTTCCTCTTTTTAGAACAATTTAACGTAAGTTAACTAATACCGGAGTAATACACCGTGATTGAAAGGTTAGGAACAGTCGCCTTTTCGTTTTCTGTTCAAAAGACCAAATTATCGTCGTCTGTATCAGTCGCTAGCTTGACGTAAGAACCATCAAGCATAGAGTATAACTAAAACAAAGTCTTCATTTATATAAATAAATAAAGCTCGATTTACCCGTGTGAGGTTTCTAGTCCTCCATCGGGCGCCTCCCCAGGTGGCGGATAGGGGAAAGCCTCCCAGATATGAGTGGTACCGGGGAAATGAAATACCCGGGGCGGACCAAAACAGAAGTTGCGTCTGATTCAGAGTGAATGGCAGCAAACATCGGCTGTCTCCATGTTAGGAGCGGATGAACTACTACTCTGGGACTTACAATCTCAGTTTTAACCTTGGAATGGATACTAATCCTTTCCCCAACACAAATCTCAAATAACGCATGATGAAAATCTCTCTAAATAGAACTACTCCAGGAGGTACCTTAGACAGGGAATCCTCCGTCGCAAAGAGCGACGCAATCGGGCCATCGGATTCTGGAGAGCCCGAAACAACATGCAACCAACCAAAGCTCCAGGAAACACCAACGCTCAAACTCTTGTATGCTTCTATAGTATGCTTCTTTGGAACAGTAAATATAAACTCACTGTTGAAAACGGGAGAACTGAAACAACTAATCAAGGTACTTGATGAATTCAAGATTCTAATCCTAGCCCTCCAAGAAACGAGATTCACAGACGAGGATATAATGGAATCAGAAGGATATAGGATCTTCAAAGGTAAAAGAGGCCTAAATCCTATGGGAAAAGGCATACCTCACCTGGGAAATGGATTTATCGTGAACAAGAAGATAATTAACTCTATAACAGACTTCTACTCACCAAATGAACGACTTGCAATCATGACACTACGATGTGCGAATAAAACCTACACTATAATAAACTGCCACGCTCCCATTAACGAGGACAACAGAAGGAACCCAGAAAAAGTTGAGAAATACTGGGAGGCCCTAGAACATGAACTCTCAAAAATACCCCCAAAAAATATTAAGATCTTACTAGGCGACTTCAACGCACAGATTGGAAATGAGAGAAAATACAAAAGGACAGTAGGAGAGTACCCTGCTCACTGAGTTCCTAAGTATCTTTTATTTAAATAATGATTTATTTTTTAAATTGTTTTAAAGTTGAATATTTATATTAGTAGTGGTTTAATTATTCTTTTTTTTTATATTTCTTAAGTTGTGTTACATTATATGTTCCTATTATATCTCCTGTTTCTATTTCATTGACTACATAAGCATTTTCCATTTTAATGGCTGTCACTTTATAGGGTCCCTTGTATAACAGAAAAAACTTTTTAATCTTTTTCTCTAATAAGTCTGAGTGAAAGTGTGTTTTTACTAAAACAAGATCATCTAGTTTATATGTTATTGGTTTTATTTTATTATCATGTCTTTGTTTTCTTTTGAGTGCTTTATTTTTTATTTTATTTCTTACTAGAATTGTTTTATGTGCATGATCAAATTTGTTGTTTCCTGGAAACTGGATTATTTTATTTATTATGTTATCATACTTTTTTCCAAACATTATTTCAAAGGGAATTTCCTCTGTTATATCATGAACAGAATGATTTAAACAGTGCTCTATAAAGTCAATCAGATTTGCCCAAGCTGTGTGTTTTTCATTACAATAAATACGCAATATTTTTCCTATCTCCCTATTTACACGTTCAGTTGGATTAGACTGTGGATGATATACAGAGCTGTGAATAGTTTTAATGTTTTTGTTGTGTAAAGTCTTGTACCAGAGCAAGGCCGTAGCCAGAGGGGGGGTTAGGGGGTCAAAACCCCCCCCCGAAATTTTACTAGTAGTAAAAATTAATCAAGGTACAAGTTAAATTATAAAATAATCGCAAAACAGAGAATCCAGCAATATACGAGTATATAACATCATTGTGGATTTCCGTGCTTAGGCCTAATGCTTGGTAATATTTAGATTTGAATGATACTACAATGCTTACAAATTACAACATACAATCCATGATTAGGTATTACAAGGATGGAGGGAGGGAGGTTACTACCCTGGACGCTTGTGGGTTGTGAGCTTGTCCGTGTTTTGCCGTCACTGTACAAACTGACAGGTGGCGGCGCACCGGCTCGGCGGTGCGGTCCAAAAATTGCCCATGACTCATGCACCGCCACCCCCACCCCCTCCCTTCACGCGTACACACCAGACCAAACCGAGATCAGTTTTCAGTCTAGTTCTTGTGAATGTCAGGGCCACACACTCGGTCATACCTTATGCAATGTTTCAGTAACTGTTATCAGTTTTGTAGTTTAGTGTTGTAGTTCTTTGGATGATTGTAGTTTGTGACTGTGAACATGATGATAAAGGTCAAGATGTAACGGCCAGTGATTGTGAGAAGTGTTGATCTGCTGACTAAAGACAAATTTTACAAAAAGACAGAAAGGTAAGTGTATTTTTCACTTCCCAATTAATTTATGTTAGGCATACCGTAAACCGTAAAAAATAAATGTGTCATTAAATAAATATAACATATAATGTCATATAAATATAACATTTTATGGGTTTGGACCGCTTTCCCTTAAAAGTGTTTGTGTATCTCTCTTGCAAAAGGCCGTTGGCGTAGATATAGGCCAGTAGGCTTAGTGCCATGATAATGATTAAAATATATTTTAATAAAGCTTTCCTGCTAGAAACACCAATCTGTACCCGAATAATAATAATTTCTTGTTTTACTGTCACATTTCTTAACTTACTAAATCTATCGTATTTATTAAATTAAATTTTATTACTTTAATTTGATATCGGTACAAATTGATTGGTTTGAAATTGAAACAAAAAGATTGTGAGCGACATAAGAATTAAAATAATAGTATATTTCATCACTAGGAGCAAAAGTGACGCTTTTTAATACGAGCTCATGTTTAACGGGCGAGGCGGAGCCGAGGTCGGAAAATGAGCGAGGATTAAAAAGCCACTTTTGTTCCGTGTGTTGAACTATATTTTTCGTCATACTGCACAAATATAAGGTAAATTCTTAGCAAAACTACAGTTTACCACAAAGGTTTTCATCCCATATAGTATTGCCCATACAGCAATTTCATTAGTTTGCAGACGATAGTTACAATTTTAAAGCAATTAATAATAAACTACAATAATGTAACAGCTGATTTACTCGTCACCAGCTGACTTTTTGCTCCTAGGACCAAAAAGTAAGCTGACTTTTTGCTCCTAGGAGTCTAGGATCTAGGAGCAAAAAGAGTCAGCTGGTATCGAGTACATCAGCTGTTTATTCCTAGGTATAAAAAGAGCCTCTTTACGTCCGGAAATCATGTATTGAAATGAGCCGTTTTTAATGCAGTGTGACGAAAAAGCACATTTGATATTCAAATTTATTTTTAATTTAGTTTATTTTTTTTAGGGAACAGAGGCACAATGGCTAAACGGACGACTTCGCAGGTTCCCTTATTGACATTTTTTAGTAAAGTCAAGAAATCTGATGCTTCGAATGATAATGATACAATGCCGAAACAGCCAGTTGAGCCAGTTGCAGGGACCTCGAGTGAAATGGAAGCTTCGCCAATAGACAATATTAATATTTTTGACAGCGTTGAAGCTAACTGTGATGGTGAAAATACCCTTGATTTAGGAAGGTATCTCAACATCCCTTCTGAAAAAATTGATTCTGAAACAAAATTAAAACTACTGTGTAATCCGTGGGTACCAGATGCATCTTTTCAATTCCCTACTAGCGGAAAGAGAAATCTAAAATTCCAAAGTCAGTGGCTGCAAAAATTCCCATGGCTTGTTTATTCAAAAAAGAATGATGGAGCACTTTGTAAATATTGTGTATTGTTTGCAAAGGATACAGCTGGTAAAGGTGGGCATCAACAGTTGAGATTACTCGTAAAAGAACCTTATAGGAATTGGAAGGATGCCTTGGAATGCTTCAAAAATCATCAGGATAAATGTGTTTATCATAAGGCAGCAATGGAATCAGGAAGTAACTTCATCAGTGTTGCAAACAACCCTAATCGTGACATAAGAAATCAAGTAGACTTAGCTAGGAAGAAACAAGTGCAGGAAAACCGAGAGATGCTGGCTTCTATAGTAGATACAATTAAGTTTTGTGGACGACAGGAACTAGCTTTACGAGGAACCAATGACTCAGGGCCAATAAAGCCAAATGACGAAGAACCCTCAGTTAACGATGGGAACTTCAGAGCATTGTTAAGGTTAAGAGTGAAATGCGGGGACCAAAAACTTATTAAACATACTAGAAATATGTCCCTAAATGCTTCGTACATGAGCCCAACAATACAGAATGATCTGATTGCTATATGTGGAGAAGTAATTCAAAAAGAAATCGTCAAAGATATTGCCAAAGCTGGAGTATTTTCTATTTTGGCAGATGAAACTGCAGATATATCAGGAACTGAACAGCTTTCTCTCTGTGTACGTTACACAAAACAAGAGGAAACGTGTCATGTGACAAAAGAAGATTTTTTAGGATTTACACAGCTTAAAGGCACAAATGACCAATCGATAGCTGATACTATAATTTCATTTTTGTCAAGTCTAGGCCTGGATTGCAAGAATATGGTGGGTCAAGGCTATGATGGCGCCTCTGTCATGAAAGGTTCTTTTAACGGAGTCCAAGCTTTGATAAAAAACAGTACCCAGAAGCCCTCTACATACATTGTTGCTCAAATGCTCACACTCGTTGAACCTGGCTCTATGTCACTCATGCAACTTACAGAGTGTGAGAAATTGTGTAGGAATGGTCAAGTCGGTGATAAGTCTTTTCAAAAGCTCCCCTAAAAGAATGGGTTTGCTGAGAGAGAAAATTAAAACAGAAAACCCTGAGTCACAATGGAAAACACTTACATCGATGTGTGAAACTAGGTGGGTTGAGAACCATAACAGCCTACTTAAATTTCGGGAACTCTTCAAAACAATTATTGCCACCTTGGAAGACCTAAGCAGTGACAAAGACATGGAATCATTTAATCAATACTGTTGAGTGGTAATGGATTACTGTATCTCTTTGATTTTAATAAAGGTACCAATTAATATTTAATTTTATTCTATTTTTTTATTTTGATATTAGGCTATATAAGAAAATTTAAAAATGAAAATAAAATTTCTACTTAAACTAAATAGTTAACATTCTATAATATTATAGGCAAAATTAACATTTATAAAATAACCATGAAAATTAGTGTTAGAAGGGTTTAATTTAAATGAGAATCAATATTGTCCTGACCCTGACCTGGACCCCCCCCGAAAATTTTTCCTGGCTACGGCCTTGTACCAGAGTGTACTTGTAAATTGTGTACCGTGGTCACTTAGGATTGATTCTACCTCGCCTACTAATGGTATATACTCATTAATGATTTTATTTAATAGTGTCCTTGTATTGGCCTTCTTTATTGGATACAGTTTAACAAACTTTGAAAATACATCTACTATGACAAAAATATATTTTACCCCCCCTCTACTAGTGGGTAATTCTCCTACTAAATCTACTGAAATTAGTTCTTTGACTCTATTTGGTATTATTGGTTTTAAACTACCTATTTGTTTTTTATTAGATGGCTTTGCCTTCTGACATATGTCACAGCTTTGTAATTGCTTTTTTATTGTTTTCTCCATTTTTGGAAAAATGCAATATTCCTTTAGTATAGTAAAAATTTTATGGCCTCCTAAATGTCCATATTTAAGATGAGTTTTTTCTATTAAATCTTTTAACAGCTTGTTTGGAATACATACTCTATATTCACCCCCCCCCCCCCCCCCGCTAATGAGCATTTCTGAAAAAGTATGTTATTGTGGGTTAAGTAATTATTTTTTATTTTTATTTCCTGGTTGTCCTCAAGTTTGTCAAGTATTTTACCATAAAATGTATCTTCTTGTTGATGTTTATCTAGATCTTTAAATATATTTTTAAATATTCTGTCTGGCACATCTACATTTAATTTATTTGTTAAAACCTTTATATTATATTTTTCTTTATTTTCTTGATATTCATTATTGTCTGTTCTGGAAAGTATGTCTGCTGGTACATTGTCTTTTCCTTTAACGTACTGTATTGTTAAATTATATTCTTGTAACACAAGACTCCATCTTAACAAACGACCATGAGTTAATTTACAACTTTTTAGAAATGATAAAGCTCTATGATCAGACCTAATTATTATTTCAAAATGGCCTATCAAGTAACTCCTAAACTTTTTGCATGCAAATACTATTGCTAATAATTCCTTTTCTGTTACACTGTAAGATTTTTCTATCTCAAGCAAAGACCTACTTCCAAAATAAATTACCTCCTCTTCATTGTTGTCATTTACTTGGTAAAGAATGGCTGATACACAAATGTCAGATGCATCTGTGTTTATGTAAAAAGGTTTATTCCAGTTTGGATGATGTAAAAGTACTGATTTTAGGAATGCATTTTTTATTTCATTGAAAGTCTCATTTTCTTTAAAACCCCACTTCCATGCCTTTTTAGAACTAAGGATATGACTAAATTTACTAGTTAGGTTTGCATAACCCTTTTGAAATTGTCTATAGTAGTTACATAACCCCAAAAAACTTTGCAATTCTTTCAATCCCCTTGGAGTTCTAAAGTTTCTTATCTTTTCCATTTTTTCTTCATCCATTTTTATTCCCTCTTCACTTAAAATAAATCCTAAAAACTTAACTTCCTTTTTTAAGAATTCTGATTTTTTAAGTTTAATTGTGACACCTCCTTCTCTTAACTTTGTTAGTACTCTATCTATGTGTTCTATATGTTGTTCAAAAGAGTCATTACTTGTTATTAATAAGTCATCTACATATTGGGTCAAAAATTCAGAAAATTCATTACCTAAAACTTTTTGTAATGCTTTGGTAAAGAGTGCAGTACTTACTTTGAGTCCAAATGGAACTCTTTTAAACTGATAATTCTTTCCTCCAAAAGTGAAAGCAACATATTTTCTTGATTCTTGGTCAAGTTTCACTTGCCAGAATCCTTGTGATAAATCTAAGACTGTAAAGTATTTTGCTCCTATGAATTTTTGAAATATTTCCTCTGTTAGTTCAGTGCTTTGTCTATCTGCTATGAGGTATTGATTTAGTTTTCGGCTATCTAAACAAGCTCGTATTGTTAGGTCTTTTTTGATGACACATACCAAAGGGTTTGAATATGGACTGCTTGATGGTTCTATTACATCTAATTTTAACATTCTTTCTAATTCTACTTCAACCGCTTTTCTTTTATTAAAGGGTACCGGATATGGTTTTCCTATAAACGGTACTTCACATTTAACATTAAGTTTGGCTACATGGTTTTTTATGCAACCAGGATTATCTGAAAATACCTGTTTATTTTTTATTAAAACCTTTCTTAACATTTCAACCTGTTCTTTATTTTGAAATTTAGTTTCACTACTTATTTCTTGTATTTTTGTATTTATTTGTTTTTCAAAGTTGTTTTCATTATTTATTATATCTGACGTTATCATTTGTTTTACTTCATCTTGATTATTTATGTTTATTTTATTTATTATTATGTCCCTATTTGTTGTTATGTTATTGTGTAGCTGTTCATCTGGTATTAAGTTATATATTTTATCAGGTTGGTCATTATTTATTATATTTATTAATTCATTGGTTATGTTATTTAATTCTTTTTCACTTTCATAACATGTAATATGTCCTACTTGTATTATTCTTAGTCCGTTTACCATATTTAATTTGTTTCTTGGAACAAATGGTACTATTAATCTTTTGTCATTTATTTTAAGTTCTAAACACTTCTTTTCAAAATCTATTTTGGCTAACTTTTCAATAAAACAGTCACACCCTAAAATAATTCCTGCTTGAATCTCTTTCACTACTAAACATGTTATTGGAATTATTTGACTATTTATTTCAAAGTCTATTTGTACTTGATAATTTATTTTCTTTGACCTAACTCCAGTGACTCCTATTATTTGTAAATTGCTAACTGGTAATTGAGGTATTTGATAGTCTACGTTGTTTTTTATGTCTTCATAAATGTCCTGACTGATAATTGTCCCCTCTGATCCTGAATCTACTATACATCTGTATTCTTTATGGCCTACTTTTACATTTATTTCTGGGAGGAAATGAATTAACCCTTTAATAGGCATTTCATGAAAATTATTTTCATTTGTTAGTTCATTATTTAGATCCTCATGTAAAAATATTTCATTAGTATTTACTTTGATTTTATTTTCTTGAGCTGATTTTATCTGTTCCATAAAGTCATTTATTATTTTCTGATTAATATTAAATCCCTTTTTATTTAAATGAACAAGGTCAGGTTTTTTACGCCCCCTTGAGAAAATCTCCTTTTCAAATAAGTCCATGTTACATCTATTTTTAAATTCTTTGTCCATGAATGCATTAGATATGTTTATTACTCTAATGTTTTTATCATTATTCAAAGAGGTTATAAAATCATTAAACACATTTAGTTTATGAAAATGAAAAGCATCACTTTTAGCAAGTATTGGTATTGGTGGTAAAGTTAATATAATTAATTCTTTTTTCCAACTAACTAACTCTTCTATCATACTTTTATATTCATTGATAATATACTTGGTTGGGATTCCTTGTAAGAAGTCATTAGTCCCTATCATAATGATAAGTTTGTCATTTAGGTTATCCTTATTTAATTTAAACTCATTTTTTAATTCAGGAATATTTTGGCCACTTACACACAGTCCTACTCTTCTTTTATTTGATACAAATACTGGAGTTTTATTCAATATGTTTTGAGCGAACCTACTTAATTGACTATCACCTGCTAGCTCATAATTTAAATATATTGGTTTCTCCACTACCTGTTCTATGTTACACTGGTATTGTTTACTTTCCCTAGGCTTATGTGTGTTTGTGCCTTGCTGTAGTTGTCATTCATTTCTGACATCTTCTCTGCTATTATGATAATTACTGCTTTGTCCTCTATTTGAGCCTCTATAATTCCCTCTAAAATTACCTCTGTAACCCCCTCGTCTGTCATTATTATTGTCTCTGTGTCTCAAAACCTCTTTGTTTTCTCTAACTTCACTATGGTTATTATTGACTGCTACTTGTTTGTTATTATTTTCATATGGTCTCCTAGGTAGTCTATTATTGGATTCAAACTGATTTTTCCCTACATGGTTTAGTTGCTTCAAATAGGTCTCTAGGTCATCTCCGTTTTGTATGTTACTAGCTGTCGCTACTGATGCACTAATCCCTATTGGTAGGTGTCGTGATATGAAACTAAGAAAAGTGTTCATGTTCAGCTTGTGGTCTAGAAAGCATGATATGTTGTAATATTCCATAATGTAATTTACCATGTCATCTCTGTTAGCATCATAAGTTCCACCCCCCATTAATTTATTTTCAAATTCCTTCTGCTTATCAATGCCCCAATATTTATTTCTGAATTCGCTTTCGAATTCAAGAAAGTTGTTCCATTTGTCAAGTCGATTCCTAATCCATACACTAGCCTCTCCTTTCAAGTGTTTCATGAGAAATAAAATTTGACAATCCCATTGATCCTCTGATAGATCTACAAATTTTCTAGCAAATTTAATAAATGTCATTGGGTGACATTTGTTTGAGTCTGGATAGAAATCTACTAAATACAATTCCGCACTAGTGCTAGAGATTGTTTTATTATTTGTAGTGTTTTGTGTAGTCTTATTTTTATTATCATCAATAGTGATTTTATTTAGTGATATGTCTACATCACCTATGTGTGTGTTATTACTACTGTCTCTTACAACAGATCTGTCTCTATTTATTTGAGTTCTCTTAGTTTGGTCACAAATCATTTTTATTTCTTTATCTACATGATCTTTTAATTCATTTATTTTACCCTCTAGATTAGTGTTATTTAGGGTGATAGCTCTCTGTATTTTATTGTCCATGATAGTATTTAGATAACCTATCTGTTCTTCTATTTTGTCATTTACTTTGATTATTTGATTGTCTACTTCAACAATCACATTAGTTAGTTTAACATTTAGCTCAATATATTTGTCTAACAACGTTTTATTTATTTCACTCAGTTTATTTTCAACTTCATTTATTTTTATGGTCTGTTCTTTATTTTTGTTATTTACTTCTTCCCTGATATTGCTTTCTTTTACTTTAATTTCTTCATTAAAGTCTATTTTTATTTGTTCTACCTGTCTGTCTAGTTTATCTTCGAGTTGATTTATCCTATCATTAACATCTTTCCTAAGCTCATCAAATTTCACATTACTTTCCCTATTCATCTCTATCATATCAGTATTAATCTTGTCAAATTTAGTATTCATACTTTCATTTATACTATTTAGTTTAGTTTCTAAGTTGTCGTGCTTAGTATTATTTTCTTCATTCATTTTTACTAGCATGTTCATTATACTGGACAGTGTGTCTTCCCTATTTAATTCTGGCCTATCTTCATCAGTTTTGTTTTTGTTTAGATTAACCTCCCTAATGACGCTCAGAGAGGTATCCGAGTCGTCGGAGTCCACCTGCGTGTCCTCCACAATGTCTATATTTGACATGATTATTTTGCAAAGTTTAATAAAGTACAAAATATTATTTTATATAATTTTTTCTTTTAAATTTTGAATTTAAATCTTGCCTCATACAGCTTCACGTCGTTGGCGCCATTTTGTAACATTTACCTTGACGCCTCACGTTCTAGCGTCATTCTGTAACCGTTTTTTGTTACTGATCAAGTTACATTAATTACTTTTATTTATTTAATTTAATAAAATTTGATTTAAATTAAATTATTGGGTGTCTTTGATTGATCACCAATTTGATTAAAAATCTGTAGTGTGCTACCTTGATGAGGTTATTGCATCACATTGATTTATTTTTTATTTTTAAAGATAAAAAATAACAAAACTTGATTTAATTTGATTTAAATTTTGAGCATGATTTTCTTAAGTTTCTCAGGGTCGTGAAAAAAAAAGTAATTTGGTGATGCTGTATGAGACAATAAAACAATAATAGTTACTTTTCTACAAAATTATTTTTTATTACATATTTTTAAAATTTCATGACTCTACTTTTCTTATCAACAATTTTGATTATTATAAGAAGTTTGTTGCTTAATTTAACATGTTTTACATATGATATCTTAAAGAACAATGTTCTTAGTTAAAACTTATCTGATCACAATGAAGTTCTTGTAGCACACGATACAAACAAAATTATTTTTTAATTAATTCATATGAAATATAAAAATCTTTTAATATTCACTTCATTATTATTACTTTAAATTGATTTATTAAATTTAATTAAATCATTGTGAAAAAAGTTAGTAACACGTTGAAGTCCAGTGGACCTCTCCGAAGTTATTTAAATGACTGTGTGTGTGGGACTGATCGAGACCCTTGGCGTTGGTCTATCCTCCGTTGGACTCTAATCCCCCCACTTTTACTTTTTCTTCCGGTGTCAATTTCCTTTGGGTTCGAGACTATCGGTCCTTCCGGTTTTGCCACGAGGTAGCAGTCCCGACCGATTCTGCGCTCTACGGGCATATTTGGAACCACGTGTCCCGTTCTGATTGGTTCCTTTAAAAGATTGACTCTTGCGTCTTTCCACTGCGCCAGATCCGGGGTGGAGCCTATGGAACGTTCTAACCGACCTGCTGAGTCTTGTCCCACGCTAACTTCGTCTTATCTTTGTTGACTGTTATGTCTCAGACATTCCCACATGTTTTGATAATTCTTGGAACAAGCCCACCCATCCTGTTTCGAACAAAGGGTTTTGTTTGAGAAGACATATTTCTGTCTCCCCGTCTATCCAACTGGTGTTTTTCTCACGATAATTCTCTAACATAATTTGAACCTTCTTTATTTATTTCAATTGAATATATTCCTTTCCTTTTACGTAATAATTTATTATTTATTTATTTTAACTAATTTATCTATCAATTTGGTGGACCTGTTACAAGATGGAAAATGGAAACTGAGAAGCAACAAAGAGATCTACAAAAAAACAGAAAAAATAACAGACACAATAAGAAGAAGAAGAGTAACCTTCTACGGACATATTAAAAGAATGGACGAAGGAAGATTGACGAAGAGAATATTCAACTACTTTGATAGAAACCCCAAAACACAGATGACATGGATCAAGGAGGTCAGGAAAGACATGGAAAAAATGGAAATAGATGGAGAAGAGGTGGAGAGAAGAGAAGAATTCAGAAAGAAGATTAGAGGATTCAAGGGTTTTCAAGAAAAGGCAAAAAAGAAAACAGGAGCAAAATGGACGGAAGAGAGAAAGAAGCAGCATGGAGAAAGAATGAAAGAGTACTGGAAGGAAAGAAAGAAGAGAGAAAATCAATCATGAGAAGTTATTTCACGTGGTCCATAGTAAGCCAAAATCGAAGGAAGAAGAAGAAAGCTCGATTTAGTGGCGTAGGCATTTTATTATACCACATATAATAGAAGGTCTATGGTAGTGACTCACTGACTGACTGACTAACACCATTGATTTTACTATACTATATACTCTATGTATAGTAAAATCAATGCTAACACTTCCCAATGTTGATGCACTTCCCAGAGTTCTACCCCCACAAAGTGTATATGTGTACATATACATATGCCCCACAACTAAGAAAACTCCTAAAATGGCAATACTAAAATAAAACTTCCTAGTGGGGGATCAAACTATAGGTATTCTTGGAAGGGAATCAAACATTTTACCGTTGTATCTTGGAAGAGACAATATTTAAGGGTTCTCCCCCCCCCCCCAATGAATTATGCTCCAAAACCCAAAATTGAGTAATGTTCAACTAATACACCCAAGTGGGGTATAAAACTAAAGGTATTCTTCAATTAAGTACTAATTTACAATAGGATTTTAGTAGTGATGAAGATTATCTCGACATTGAAAATGTGTCCAAACTGGTTACTACTAATTTGCCAAGTCTACAAGTGCTTGGGTTGCCATACGTCCGTATTTTGTAAGGACGGTTTGTATTTTAGTCAATAAGTCATTTATTTAGTTAAAGTGACAATACAACATTGCATTAACTAAGTCAATATTTTTTAGCTCTTAATATTTATAAGTCTTACAAGCAAAGAATAAAATAAAATACTTTAGTACTATAAATTAAATGTATACTATTTCATACTATTTACAACTTAAAACTAAAAAAAATATAAATCTAACGTGCACAACATGTGCTGAGTTGTTTACATTGAATCGCCAGCAAGAAATTCATGAACGCTGTAGTAAGATCCATCTACAAGTATAGCTCTGAACTTATTTTTGAATTTTGAAATGTTTGACTCCAACTTGAGTTTAAGAGGTAACTTATTGAAAAATCTAATGCCGTTATAAAAACGGTGATTTTTGAAAGTTCTTCACGTGCGGTTGTGAGGAACTTTCAAATATGTACTGTTTCGGAGAGAGTGTTTATGGGCAGATGAAATTGGGCTAGAAAATGATAAAATGTTCTCCTGGACAAATATTAAGCAAGATAATATGTACATAGAGGGAAATTTCAATAGGTTATTGACATGAAATATTTCCCTGCAGGATTGTCGTCTTTGGAGACTCCTGCACAACGGTTAGGACAATATTGCTCTAACCGTTTCTGAAGACGGAAAAGGAACAAGGTCCTTGAGTTTTCGGCTCCCCAAATCGATACGGCATAGTTTAAATGAGAGTCAACTACACCGTAGTAAGCAGAAATCATTACTTCCACTCCGGCAAACCTAGATAGGCGGCGCAGGAGGAAAATTCCTGAGCTAACCTGACCGCATATGACTTCAACATGAGAATGAAAATTAAGTGCAGCATCCAGATGAAGACCTAGAAAGTTTACTGATTGAGCAGCTCATATCTGTTTTTCACCCAGCAAAATATTTATTCCAATGTTATGTTGTGCCCTTTTTGTACTTATGTGAAAATCAAGAATTTTAGTTTTGTCTGCATTACCGTAAGTGAACGTAAATTTTCATCAAACCATTGGAGCAAATTACTGGCCTCAATGGATCCACGTACCTCCAGATCCTCTATACTAGAGACAGATAATGACGTGTCGTCCGCAGAGAGACATAACTCACCTGATAATATGTGGCAAATCGTTAATAAACAGTAAAAACAGAACGGGGCCGTGGACGGATCCCTGTCGCACTCCACTGTCAATGACTTTTTCCTCTGAACGATGAGCACGTATATAACCATAATTATCCGTAGCAGTTATTTCCACATATTACTTACGATTTTTTAGGTAGGAGTCGAAAAAATCCTACCTTGTTGGTATGGAATTGGGCCAAGCCTCTAATTCCATACATAGATAAGTTCTTCAGCAACAAGTGAATCGCGCGTCCCACTGAGTTTACGTTATCGAACTATCTGTTCAAATCGAAGAAAACTCCAAAGTTACACAGTTTTGAGTCAAGACATCTAGTAATGTTAAATGTAAGAGTGGACATGGCATGTACTGTTGTTTTGTTTTTTACAAAACCAAACTGATTTTTGAAAAGAACGTTGTTCTTTTCCAGGAAGTCACAGAGTCTGGTGAGAATGGCTTTTCCAAATACCTTTGATATTGTTGATAGAATGGAAATCGGCCTGAAGTTATTACATGAATTTTCACCTTTATTCTTTTTTATAGGTTTAATAATTGCTAGTTTCAGGACTGTCGGGAATTTTCCCTGCTGAAAAAATGAATTGATCAGGTGGCTGAGAGTCATAGACAGCAAGTCAATCGTTTCTTTAAGAATTATAGTGGATATGCCATCTGATGCTGCTGACTTTTTGCTCGTCAGGCCATTTGCAATAAGTTCAACTTTTTTTCTGTCACTGGGCGAAAAAAGAATGAATCAGTTACATCACCACCCACAGCTTTAGGTCTAGACCCAACATCTTTCATTCCACCTACCTTAAAAAAAATCATTTAGTGTGTTTGCCATTAATATATGTTTCTTAATTACTTCACCGTCATCCTTTACTATTCCAGTCCGTTTATAGTGTGTTTGCGATTTTCCTGCTTTGTTATCATTAATCACTTGCCATATTGTCCTTGTTCTATTCTCAGATGCATTGACTTTGCGTAAGATTTTCTCTGATTTGCTATCTCTTATGAGGTTTCTGTAGGTATTTTTACCTTCAAATAATATTGTTTCATTAAGTGAGTAGAATCGAGGTCTTAAGTGCTAACGTAAATTTCTTGTACTAGTTGCCTAAGGTTTTAAATTTCAGGACTCAGTATAATTTTATTTGTTATTTTTTTTAGTTTAATCTTTTTTTCAGGAAAAGATATTTAAAAAATGTATCTTAAACTGTTTTGGAAAATTGCATATTTGTCGTCAATATCTATATCTAAGTACATTTCTTTCCAATCTTCATGGCTAAGTAAAGTCCTAAACACATGCTTGTTGCTGGCTGATATAGGCCGAGTAACCCTGAATTTAGCCATATTGTCAATACTAGTTTGATGTCTTATTACTGCTGTCTGAGCATAATGGTCAGATAAAGCTGAGATCATTACTATAGTATCAATTTGACCGCCATCTAGATCCGTGAACACGTGATCAATGAGAGTTTTTGATCCATTACATTCTCTGGTAAATGATGTAACTGTTTATCAGTCCAAAGGAAGTCATAATAGTCTCAAATTTATAAGCTAGGAATGGATCAGCTGACAGGTCGATGTTAAAATCGCCTATAACTACGGTACAGTTCTCCAACAACCCGGATTAAATCGGCACAAGCAGTTAGACAGAAAATCAAAAAACACATCGTGTTGATTGTTGGGAGGCCGGTAACCAGCTATCAAGAGCAGATCCCCATCCACAAGCTTTACCTTGGCAGCTGCTAGCTCAATCACACCCTCAATACAAAATTCAACGACGTCCAGGACCCTGCACTCTATGCATTCCTTCATAAAAATAGAAATCCCATCTTTTTTCATACTTGAGCGGCAGTGGTACTAGTACCACTGCATACTAAAGCATAATTACATTCAGTGTTTCTGTCTGTGTCATACAAAGAAAAAAACCAGGAGGATGTCCATATTTTTCGTTTTGTTAATATTAAAAAACATATTTTAAAAATTTATTATTGTAAAAAAGACAAATATGTATAACTTTGGACAATCTTCAATGCTATTCTGAGCATCAAATTTAACAGTCATGTGCTGAATTTTTCGAAGCCATCATAAAGAAGTTGTTTACTTCTGAAAAATATGATTGGTTTCAGCCTTCAGTCAGACAACTACTCTCCGTCCGGGATTTAGTTGGCAGTACGGGAAAGGCTATGCTAGTGTATTTTAAATGGAGTTTCCGTACTACTGCTGACATCGGTCGCTCTACGGGTTCACTGTAATAGAGTGGTGTCAGCGACGAGGAAATCGGGCCAGTAAAATCATTGACTTTTTTGTTTTCTCTTGCGATTTTAATGTGCACATAGAATTTTGAAAATGGTACCAAATTAAAGATTATAAAACTGTCGTTCCTAATGTGACACCAAGAAGTGTATATACATTTGTTATATATTTGTTCTAGGCTTTCATAATTGAAACGCAATTGAGAAGAACATACAGTTTTTTTTTATTTTTCGGCCAAGAAATTTTGTCAAGGGAGAAAGTTGTACAAAAATAGATAACATTAATTTTTGTAATTTTAAGTTATCACTTGGGAAGATTAGTTTAGGTGGTAGGAGTCACACAAGTCATGAGCTATAATTTTATTTATAAGTGATGCAGTGCCACCATAGTGTTTCTGCTTTTATTTAGGTACTAAATAAATTAAAACGTAATATGTTTTTTTTATTTATAACTGTATGCAATAAAGTGCATTAGAATGATGCGAAATTAAATTGTGTCGTTAAAATCAATAAAATCACTAAGGCTAAAAAGGTATTAACAACTGAGATAAGCGCAATAATTCCACTGAATGAACAGTTGTACGAGTATATTATTTATACTACAATACCAAATATAAATACACAATGACAAAAAAAGAAAATCATTGTGCTATTGTCGTTAGGTGAATGGTAACATCCACTTATTTTTCCAATTGTTTTATTACACCGAGTATGTAAGAAAAGCCGAAGTTCTTTGATTTGTTTATCTATACAATTTGTATTAAATTAAATAAGCTTGCAGAATGATTAAGAGGTTTACCTTTATTCTAACTGATTTACTCCAGACATTTCACTGGTTGTTGAACAGGCGTCAGCCTCACTCAAGGCGGATTCTTCTTCATCGGACGAGACGCCCAGCTGGATAATGAAGGGCTCAATGTCGTCCTGCAGATTATCAGCCTTCCACATGTTGTCTTCGATATGTTCAACGTGATTACAATAGTTTTTCCACTGTTCGTTTGTAACTGCATCGAATGCGTTGTCAATCAATTGAACCATTAAATCTTTTTTAAACTGAGTATTGTGCATAGCCACGTGCCTTTTTACTTGGCTCCAAACAAGCTCTATAGGGTTGAGTTCGCAATGGTATGGAGGTAGACGTAAAATTGAAAATCCGTGTTTTTTTGCGAGCTCATCGACGACGTATGCCGAGTGCAAGTGCTTAACTTTGCGTACTTCATTCAATAGTTCTTTTTTTAAACTGTCGTCAGGGAAGTTTATATTTTTCTCCTTAAGCCAATTTTTAATATCTTCTTTTCTAAATTTTGTGTTAGGCACCTTTTCAACTTTCACCGAATGGTACGGAGCGTTATCCATTATAATGACTGAGTTTAATGGACGGTTTGGTAGAAGCTGGTCTTCGAACCATTTTTCAAATCTTGGACCATCCATCTCGTCGTGGTAATTTTCCTTTCCCTTCTTTGCTAGAAATACCATTTTTGCCTCCTTCACAAAACCATTTTCACCTCCGGCGTGTGTGATGACGAACCGAGGCCCTCGTTCGGTCGGATCTCTCAATCCAGTAGTTAATCCCGCCATGTAAGAGTCTTTTGGAGTAGTTATAGTCTTGTCTACCCACACTTTGCTTTGTGTCCGACATTTACCCAGGTTTCATCGAGGTAAGCAATATACTTTTTCTGTCTTCTGTACTCTCGAATCTGTCTCAAATAAGAGTGCCTCCATACAATTATATCCTCTCTTTCCAATAGTAAGGACTTCTTATTACGCCGTTCGAAGCAGAATCCTGAATCTTTGAGAAGTTCCCATAAAGTAGTTCGTTTAAAGTCAGGTAAGTTTGGATCTTCATTCGCCTTAGATAAAACAGCGTTTAATGTTGGGGGCAAGTTTTTTGCAAAGAACGAGTGCACGATTCTTCTAATAGCACTTATTATGAAACCACTGTAGTTCAACGCTCTACTGTTTCTATAAACCACCTTTTTACGACTCTTTCTTGGGGTACGCACATGTCCTTTTAGTTCTTCATTTCTAATTCTGTATAAAAACAGCGTTTAATGTTGGGGGCAAGTTTTTTGCAAAGAACGAGTGCACGATTCTTCTAATAGCACTTATTATGAAACCACTGTAGTTCAACGCTCTACTGTTTCTATAAACCACCTTTTTACGACTCTTTCTTGGGGTACGCACATGTCCTTTTAGTTCTTCATTTCTAATTCTGTATATCGAACGTATGCTTGTCTCTGTAGCCTCACTTGTTTTTTAAACTATAAAACTAATACTTGCATTAGGGTAACACGTTTTAAAGTACTGAAAAACGTTCAACACTGTATATCTGTCTCCGCTTTTTATGGGTTTGCCCTTCCCACGTGAATTCATTTTTAACAACAAAGCTCACTCAGACTTTAAACTAAAACAACCTAAACTATGCACAACTGTATCGAGAAACACCCTAATCCAGCCGAGAACCGACAGTCACTGAACTGAATTATCAAGTGGGACAGAAGAGGAATATATTCATTTTCCGTTTCCATGAAACACCACAGCATTGGGTTATTTCTGTCGCCATGAGAATTGCAGGACTTTCACCAGCTTCAAGGGAAAAGGGCATTAACAATTACGTACACTTATAGTAGTTTTTCCCCATATGAGGACCCCATCTTCCCGTATGTTAGCATTAATTACTAATACGAAGGTTTTGTAATCATTATACTATTCGAAAATACTATTTTAATATAGACTATAATGATGTTACAACTTATTGCATTGTTTTCATTATTTTTTTAACTAACATCCTACCTTCAAAAATGTAAATGTTAGTTTTTTTTTAAAATCCCCCAAAATTACGGCGAAGTAGGAAAAAATTAAATAAAACTAAAAGTAATACAACGTAGGGCATTTATTAGAAAGGTGGAACGAGTATAGCCTAAGCTCTGCACTTGAGTCCTGCAGAGCCTGAAGACAGCAGTCGCGTCGCGGCGACAGCTACAATCCGAATCACCGAATGTCGTCAGGACGGGTAGTCGCCCCGTAGCCGCTCATATGGCTCGTACTGCCAACTAAAGCCCGGATGGAGAGTAGTACAAGTGACACATTTTCAAGGAGATTTATGACAATTTATTTAATTAAAAAAAAAAATGATTGTTAATATTGTATAGCTCTGAAATCTTAAATTAAAATTCATCACAGTAAAATCCATACTTGGGATTAACGATTAAAATAATTAACGATTAAATTTAATCATTATTTTTCTACTAACTTTTTAACTTATTCGTTAGTTTTGGTAATGTTTAACTTCTAACTTTAACGAGTTGAAAATTTGGCTAACGGTTAAAGTAACTCAGTTTTTCAAATGTGATAAAAGGTGCCATTTGGTCCGAGGAATGTGGACTGGGGAGAAAGTATCTAAAACTCGGTCAAAGACCGATTGTTTTCCTCATCCCCCAATTGTAACCGACAAGCAAGTTCACTGTTTTGAAGACGCACCCCCTCCCCTTTACTCACATTTTTTATTTTACTGCCTTATAAATAAAAAAAGGCGGACCAAACGAGTATACCATTGTTGTGGGATTGACTTGTGTCTCTGAGGTGATCATTTCACTTGACTAGTTTATGTTTAGGGATAAAGTTGAGATAGTCATTTAGTTATCTTGTTTTAAATCAACGTGTTGGGCCTAAGCTTGTTTATCTTTCATAAACTCTAATACTGTAATTTTACCTGTTTATCCATCTATCTGTATAACTAATTAGGAAAATCAGTTGCATTTTGGCCTTAATGCTGTCAATACTTGATTAATTGATCATTACATATCTAAATCGTCCTATTCAAAAGTAGTCGGGAAAAACCATTTAAATGGTTAATCAAACCAACATTTCCTCAAACGTTTACTTTATTTTAAATTAGGCCTACTAGGTAAAATCAATCCATTATATGATACCACGCAACAGAATAAACTATCTTCAAGACTGCAGAACATATTTCAAGTAACAGTTGCTATATTTCGTTCTGTCTTCATTATTTTGCTATCGGCACCGTCGAAAAGAAAAGATAATGATAATACTATCTTTAATATTAATATCAATGGTAATTAGTTTTGTATTTTTTAATGGTTTAGATAGTTTTCATAATTTTTAATTAACTCACTTCAGTAAGAATAAAACATGTACTCAGAACGGCCAATTCTTAAACATCTAATAAACGTAATAGCTTATCGAAAATAGTATGAATAGATCTGCTTTCACTCACTTAGGCTATAGAGTGAGTATATTTTGTTCAGTTTTTGTTTTACGCTGATCCCCATACTTTCTTATCATCTCCAGCCTGATAAAAATCACCTGGAGTCAACATGTCACGATATTATTTGGCCTTTCTAACTATCTGCACCAATTGAAAAAAATGTTTTGCTATCATGAATTTCCTATAAGATAGTTATTGCTTTTTTAACTTATGTTTATGATAGTTATTGATTTTTACTTAAAAATGTAAAACTTTAATTTCAAAGACTTATGTCAGTTTTTGTTAATAATTTTAGAAATTAAATTAAATATTTATTTTTTAAGATTTCGGACAGTTATATAACAAAAATTACTGTAGAAATTGCTATAGTCTAATTAATAGTATTGTATAGTAATGTATTATAAATAGGCCTATTTATCTAAGATATTATAAATAGTAAAAATAATACAGGTTAAGTATTTTTTATGTATATTTTAATGTACCAAAACTAACTTTTAACTTTCAATTTCAGTTAATTTTCTAATAATTTAACTTGATAATCAGTTAGTTTCAATTTATTCTAACTTTTAACTTCAATCAGTTACTCTTTTAGAGCATTAACTTTAACTTTATTCAGTTTAGGAAAATCATTAATTTTCCCAAGTATGGTAAAATCCCCCCCCCCCCCAAGTATATCTGGTGTATTTTAATATGAAAATGTATGGCAACCCTAAGAGCAGATCCTTCACTACATTTCTGAGGATCAACCCACTGATTCGTGACAAACTAATCAAGCTATCTGTGACAAGACTTTGTTGCAACTGTCCTTCAGCACCCAAGATATTGACAAGTTCAGGCTACAAAGAAGTGCTGAGTATCCAAGCTTAAAATCAGCGGCTCTGAGAATCATCATGCCCTTCACAACATCCTACCTCTGTGAACTCGGATTTTCTACATTGGTCAACATTAAGTCCAAGGCTAGAAAACGACCTTATTGTATTTAAAACTTAGCCAAATCTCAAAAAACTTATTTGACAAAAAACAGGCCCATGTTTCTCACTAAAGAAGTCTTTTTTCCTTAAAAATGTATTAACAATTAGATATCAAAATATTAAATGATTCTGTCCTGTATTGACAAAATCTGATGATATTTTGTAAAAGTACAAATTTGTTTAATTTTAACTCCCGGTTTAGACCCCCAGTTTGGAAACAGCTGGTTTACCCGAATCATTACGAAGTTGGCATGTTTGTGATAACTAACATCCATAATGCATATAGTACTGTCGATTAGCCAATAACTAATAACATGAGGGTTAGTTAATTTAAGTAAAAAGAAGTGTAATATTATTTAGTTGTTGTAGAGAAAGTTAAATACTTATTAAAAAGGTGTATTTTTAACCTTAAAATTTTACTAAGACTGAAATAATAGTTTTAAATTGACAGTTAAAGAGCAGTTTATCACTATCAAGCATTTTGTTTGCTGGGTGGGCTCCACAAGATGAGAGAGTTCCACAATGACAGAAGATGTGTATGGAGCTCTCCTCATCCTCCTCACAGAGTCTACATGTGGAGTCCTCTTGTTAGGCCCATTATCTTCATATGTCTGTGAAGAAGATTATGTCCGGTAAGCAGTTAACTATACAGTACACTCTTGATACTCCCACATTTACTAGTCCGACACGTTTGGTAGTCCGACGCCACATCAGATGACGTACTGTACACTTAATACTGTATGTAATAAACCTTACTGTGTTACTGTACAAATGTTGTATAATTTCTTTGCTTACATTTATTCAATTGTGTTGTCAGCCTCATTTTATCACGGCTGATAGCGCGGAAATTCTAAGCAGGGTGTACGTAGTGCATTCAGTTTATCTTAGAAATCATAATTCTCGTGAATTACAATGGACATTTGGTAATCCGACGTTTTTTTTTAATCCGACACACCGTCGGTCCCTTAACTGTCGGATTATCAAGATTAAACTGTAGTTCCAAGATGATTTATATAGCTTTTAATTTAATCAAGTAACACCATTTTAGTGTACAAGTTTGAACTGGCCAAGATGCTGTGTGAAACTGACTGATCACACTCACATGTACCATTAGAATCACACTCAACTCTGGTATCTACTAGAATAGCCAAAATCGACAAGATCAAATAAAAGATATTGGCTTTACTTACGGTAACTGAACTACCATGTTAAAAACAGGATAAACACAAAAAACAGAACATTGAAAAAGTAACAAATATTTATTGAGTAACTTTACTTTGTACAAAACAAATTTAAAAGTCGTATAAAAGAAGTCATACACTAATAATAATTAGGCAACTTGTTTAGTTATCGTAACAATTAAATTTGTAGCTGAATTTTTACTCTTTATCTTAAAAGATGTCTTAGCGTTAATTAATATCAACAATATTATTAGCACTCCTAATACAGTAAAGTAATTAATGACTTGGGAGTTGCTGTTTTATTGAAGTTTTTTTTCTAATTTTTGCTGAATAAAGATTGCAAAGAGAAAAATGTGAAACAATATCATCACATAACAATTCTTACCCAGCCAGTTAACAATAATTTAATTCATATGAAAGTAACTTTCAGCATTTCAAATTAATAGTTAATATTAATAAATGTATATTTATTTTTACTAACATATAAACTATTAATTGGAAATATTGAAAATTTTGTAAAATTATTTTAATTGAAATGATTACTTCTCCAATAAAGAACCAGAACAGGAAAATGGATAAATTTAATTTTTAGTTAGTAACAGAGAGAAAAGAATGAAAGGTCATACATTTTCCTTTTGGAGAATGTCAACATTTTCTTCCCACAGAATCCCAATGATTTGTTGATGTAAAGTATACAAAAATATACAAGTATACTAGAATCTCTAAATTATCGTGATGTTTGAAAGTTATAAAAATTAACTTACAACTAAATGAGATGATTTTTAGCGATGCATGTATTATCAGTCAAATGACAACAAAATTAGAGGAAAATACTTAGTAGACTTTGTCTTATTCTTAACTTCCCTTTCATTCAAGTTTAAAAAGTTTTAGAGGAACAAATACAGAAATACATAAAATAATTATTGTTCCTTAACATATAATTACTTAAGATTCAAACTTTCTTATTCATTTAACATAACACACTTAGTGAAAAAATTTAACAACTACGTTAATCTAAACCTGCAGAAGAGTTATTGTTACATAAAAAAAAATCAAATTCTTCGATAAAACAAACAATTATACCTTATTAAAGAAACATTTTAATGATGTCACTGATATAATTATGAAAAGCATTTCCAAGTATTGACACATTTTGATACTTTGTGAGTCAAGAACAAAAAATAACTTAGTCTAAGTCACATCTAAAAATACTAGAACAGAAACAGGAATAGTCACAAGACATAAAACAGATAAGGAACTAGACTTTTAAAGTCTGCACTTTCAATTATCCAACTGAAAGTAGAAAAGCAAATCAACAGGTTAATGTTGCAAAACCCTAAATAAATGTTTATATCAGGTACTTTCATTACTAAAAACTCATTGCCTTTTATGAAATCAAATTCTTTTCAGGTGGGACTGACTGGACAACTTTAAAATGTGAACTCTTGTTTTCAGCACTTTCAACACTACGGTCCAAAAGTTCTTCTAGTTCTTCGTCAGTAAACACTGAAACATACGTTTATACATTAGATACTTAAGGAGTGAAGTTTCAAAAATTTTAATCACCTTGACTAATCAATATAATACAAGCAATTGTATATATTTGAACACTTATTACTGTCAACTTCTGTACATACAGGGTGAAAAAAATATTTGGAAACGCTTTCACAACTTTATGACTTCACTGGTAAAAGTGTAATCTTTTACATCATCATGGCTTCAAAGAACACACTTTTTGACGCCATTAGCGAAATTTCATCTTTTCTGGGGCACGGCCCACGTGGAGTTGAACAAAAATCTTTAATGTAAGTCTAGGTTGAGTTTGGTATAAAATTAAAGGTCTATTTAATAGAAATTAATTGCCATAAACCAGACTTGAAATGTCTATCCTTTCCAGAAAGAGTTAATTTGAATTTCAAAATAACTAATTTGAACAGTATTATTTCTCCGCTATTTAACGACTTTTAAATAAATTATTCTGATAAAAAATTATACTTTATAGAACACAATAACTAAAAAAAATTAAATTATCAAATTATATCTATGGAATAAAATAAAGTTGTTGTGAAAGCGTTTCTATATTTTTTACGCTTTCACAACAACTTTACTTACTTTGAAATTCAAATTACTGCTACTCTGGAAAGGATAGACCTTTCGAAGTCCGGTTTGTGGCAATTAATTACTATTGAATAGACCTCTAATTTTATATAAAACTTTACCTTGACTTAAATTAAATATTTTCGTTCCACTTCACGTGGAGTTTGATTATCTACATATATAAAAGCCAAATAAATACCACTCACTGACTGACTGATCACAAAAACCACAAAACGAATTTACACAAAATTTAAAGTTAGTTTTAGTATCGAAGGGACCCAGTAAGAAAGGATTTTTCGAAATTCCATTCCTAAGGGAAAAAGCCCCTCAAAATTTTCTTTTTTCCATAAGAATAACATTGAATTGACTTTAGTAAATTAATAACAGCTGTTTTGTAAATAAATAAACATGTTTGATATTGCCCTATCAATCTTTTTTTGATATTGAGAGTTTAATCTTCAGCTGTTAAACAAAAACAAATGAAATTAACACGTTTGAAATAGGCTAAGTAACCCTATAAAACCTATTTATTGGTCAATAAATAGGTAGCAACGCAAGTAGTATGAGTGAAATACTGTAAATAAATTTAATGCTGTCATTTTACTGTATATGGTTAATATACTATTATTTGTAGTAAAAAGTCACATGCTGAGGCTGAGGGTTCATGCCCGAGCGTTGGAGTTGGCACATGAAGCGTGCAGGAGTGTCCCTAGTTGTTTCCATATAAATCAAAACAATAATATTGTTCACTCAGGCATCTCTGCATGATTTAATTTACCTAGTCCATTGGACTGAACAGCTTTGCAGTGATCCGCACTCTCCAACAACTGCTTCAATTCATCTAAGTCTCCTAAAACTTTCTTGCTGGGAGCATTCATCTTGAAAAGGCCTGAAACATGGGTTACAAACATTACAGAGCTGTCTTTAAAAGTAACACCTTTTCACAAATGCTGCTTTTAGATGACTCTAAAACCTCTAATTGTAGGTCAAACAAAACCTAAGTAAGACAAAATGATGGGCCTAATCCATTCATTTTAAAACACAAAAGTTGAATTCCTATTTAATGTGAGTCTTCCAGGTATTAGGTAGTATAAACTTAGCTCAAGTTACTTTAATTTTGTGTTTATTCAATGTGTTTGAGTCAGCTGATTTACAGTAAATGTGGCAAGTGTTTCTCCTAATATTGTATTACTGTTATTTTTATGTACAGTGTAACCTTGATATAATGAATCTGAAGGAGTTTTAAAAAATGGTTATATCGAGTAATTTGTTATGTTGAGGTTAAGATTGAAAATATTTGATATATAGAGGCGATTTCAGAAACTAAAGAGATAATCTCTGTACACTATTTAGTGCAAGAATTCATTAAGACAAAAGTAATTAACCATATTTTGGGGATACATTTGAAATAATGTAGATACAAACCAAATTGTATAGAAAAATGTATTTAGTGTTACATACAATACTCAATACAAAAATTTTACATTACTATGTACTTTAGATGTATGATTTTTATTTACAGTATAAAAATGCTATTCATTGAGACTATCTTTACTCTGATTCTTAGAGAAAAAATAAAAAATTGTTGTCTGCTTACTTGACACTCTCACTTAAACCACCTTTATTCAAAAACACACTTTCTAATACATTCAGAGCTGCTCGAGCATCTTTTACAGTCGGGTCAGGCTTATTACTGATGTGTTCATTGTTCTCATCATCTTCTTCCACATTTTTACCAGAAGCCGACAGCACAGAAGAAACACTGTTAACTCCCCACACACGGCTACATCATCATCAAATGTAACAAAATCTTTAAACTCGGTATCCTGCTCGAGGTTAAGCACTTCTCTTACTTTTTCTCGTTGATATTGGGGGCTATCTGCAACTTCCAACAGTCTCTTCTAAATTGTCCTCATTTTCAATTGTAACGTTAAATCCACTCTTTTTGAAATTGTTCTATCACTAACTTTATTCCACACTTTCGTGATCATCCACCATGCCTTCAAAACATTAATATTTGTTGGTGTCTGGCTGTCAATGTCCCTAAGAAACTGTTGAACGACTTCTTTTCTGTAATTAACTTTGAAGCTTTGTATGATGCCTTGATCAAGAGGATGCAGTTTAGAAGTGGTGTTAGGAGGCAGGTAAGCACTTCAATGTTTCTCAACTCAGGAAGGTTTCCGTGAGCCGTACAGTTATCAATAAAGAGACGGATTTTCTTCTTTTGTTTTCTTATAACCTTGTCAAGATTTCTAAGCCATTTGCTAAAAGTGTCACTTATCAACCAAGCCTTGTATAATCTGTAGGAAGATTAGATACATTTTTAAACATCGTGGCTTGAGTGACTTGCCTATGACTAGCGGTTTTATTTTATGTGTCCCTTTAGAGTTTGCACACAATAGCACGTTAGGGGAAGTTTGCTACTTTTGCCGCCATGGCATTTATCACCTTTAACCCAACTACTGGCAACTAGAGACCCTCTATTGGCAGTCCATTTTTCCTAGTTTCGCAAGGATATTTTTTAAAAATAGTTCTGATAATTAGATTTAATATTATTTTATATTATTTTACTTGTAGGATTCTGTGTTTTAATTAAAAATAAATAATATAAGTATAAACACTTGTTTACTTTTTCATTTCATAGAATAAAAAAAAATGTTTACCAAACATTTTTTTTTTTTTTTTGGAGGGGACCCTACCTGGAAATGTAATACACAATTCCAAGATATACAAGTTTTTTCAGATTTTATAAAGTTTCAGAAAATGTATAGTTTATAGGGTTTATTATAGGAGTTTATAAATATATAATGATAAAACTAAAGATAATGCATTTTACCGAAAATTGATGTTACTGTGGTAACGTGTTATAATTGTATATTCATAAATTTCTCAGCTTGTTATTATTTTAGGTTAGGTTAAAGGGCATTAGGCCAGGAGTTAGTATATTGGAGAGATAGGACATCAGCAAACTTACCTTAGAAGACAAGTTCACTAACAACAGAGTAGCAGTAACATACACAAAATAAACACATAATCACACAAATTTTCAATGCCACTGGCACTTTCTTCAGGTGAGTAGAGAGAGAGAGAGATACTTACTACTACTCTGGTGTTAGTGAACTTATCTTCTAAGGTAAGTTTGCTGATGTCCTATCTCTCCAATATACTAAATCAGCTTGTTATTATAATGTTCATTTTGTAACATTTCTCTAATATCACTGGAACGTTCTAAACAGCCCCTATACATTGTCTAAAATATATTTATGTTCACATTTTTGGGCACATTTTTGTCACGGACCTGTTCTAGCCACTTTACTATTCATTTTTCCAAATCCATAAATTCACATGATTTTAACTTTTTTAGCAGCAGAAGAAATATCTCTATCCTCTTCAAACTTTTCCTTACTTTTTAATATAGTAGTTAATGTGCTAAGTGAAATCCCAAATTCCTTAGCAATGTCTATTTTTTTCTTTTCTGGATTGTCTTCAACAGTTTTGATTATTTTGCGCTTATCTTCAACACTTAATGCACATCGTTTTCGTTTGTCTGCCATCACTACACAAACACAGATACAGCAACTTGAGCTGGGCAACTCTTACAACACACAGTAGACCACTAAAACAGTATCCAGTAAGTACAGGAAATGGTGCTAAAAATACTGCAACGAAAGAAAGCGCTGGGTAAAGGGGAGCTAGACAGTTCTAACGGCCACTGCCAGCTGAGGAGAAATTCACTTAAAAGTTCACATAAAAATATTTGTTCGTTATACCGAGTCTGTTAGAGGTACATTTTATTATATAAAGTTTAAATTCGCTATGTAGAGGTTGATAGTTAAAATATTGGTTTTAAAGAGGTTAACTAACCTACCTTTAGGAAGATAGAAAATTCGTTATATTGAGTTACTAGGCATGATTTATTCGTATCATAGAGGTATATTTACTATCATGTATTATAGCTAGTTTAGGGGGATTTTCAAATGTTCGCTACATTAAGGAATTAGTTAAATTGAGGTTCGTTACAACGAGGTTCTACGGTATATGCTACAATATATGATTTATTCATTAAATTACAATATTTTTAATACTACATGGACAATAGATACCCTACTTTACATTCTAGACAATCGATTTTTGCTAAACTGAACTATTAAATTCTTTATATGTTTTTGTATATTGAATGCATTATCTCATCATAACATTCCAATGACAAACACTGGTATTAATTACAAAGTTGTTAAGCTGTTTGTTCTTATTAGAAAACAAATAAACAACTTGATTCATTTATCATGGAAATAAAAATCTCCATGACACAATTTTTAACCTCAATACTATAAACCTTGATCTAAACAAATTTCTTTCAATAACCTTCAGATAGCAAAAAAATTTGCTATTAAATTTTCACTATGCATGATAACCAGTGATATCTGGATCCTCTGATAGCCAGCCCTGTGGCATAGGAATGTAAATTCTTCAGTGTGTAGACTAAGAAAGGTTAGGAGTGGGTAAGGAGTGCAATGGGGATTTCATGTTCCACAGGCGTTGCCTGAACTATTTTTGGTAACAATGGTCTTGGTGTGTCAGTGGTATCAGTTGCTACTACTTCACCATTTCGAGTGCATTAGTATGAATTTTGTATGAGTTGGCATATATATGCTATTTCATAAACTTATTACAGTATGAATAAACATTCCAGTTCAATAGTTAGATTTATTATTTACATGGTGCCTTCAAGAAGTAACTACAATACCCGCAAATGATAAGCTATTGTAAAATTACTTTGTTCTAATAATTTCATTTCTGGCTTTCAATTTATTCAGCTTACACTGGCACCATATTAGGCCAGACATAACAGGTCTTACCACGTATGAAAAATTATAACTAACTTTTACTGTAAAACGACCGAACCACAAAAGGTGCTTAAATAATGCCAAATAGTTCCTGTGAGCGTAAATGTATCTTTGTAATATTAACTATTGCCATCATAACCTACCTTTCTTAATCACAACCTTTTCTAATTTTCGTTTCCCAGTCGCCATCTGATGAATTTTTTCATCAACAGTGCCCTTGCTGACAAAGCGATACACCATAACTGGTTTTGTCTGGCCAATCCGGTGACACCTGTCCATTGCTTGAAGATCCACTTGAGGATTGTAGTCACTGTCAAATATAATGACAGTGTCTGCTGATGTCAAATTTAATCCAAGACCTCCAGCACGAGTTGTTATAAGGAAAAGGAACAAATCTGGATCCGTATTGAAAGCACGAATATTGGCCTTGCGATCTTCAATTCTGTCATCACCATCCAGGCGAACATAGCGGTAGTCACGAATCAAGGCAAACTCCTCTATTAGGTTTAACATCACTTTAAAGTATGAGAAGATCAGAACCTGAAAATTAGTAAACCAAACATAAGAATACATTTTTTATTAAACAAATCAAGGTTATTCAACAAGTCAGAACTTACAAATTAGTCAGAAAACATAAAAATAAAACATCAATAGAATTTTCATCATATTTTCATTAAAATGAAAATATTTCAACTGAGTAGTAGTTTTTTACATTACATCAAATGAGAAGTGCATACTTTTATTATTGAAAAATTAGCGTAACAGACTTTTCCTGTGCCAATTAAAAATTTAGAAGTGTAATAGACATCTAATTAAGTTTATTTATAAAACATTGTACAAACATGTCATTTGAAAACAAACATACAAAGGCATAAATTGCTCTATGATTATCTTTTAAATTATATTTGATACCGTGCTTTTAGACGTTAAATATTCATTTTTCACTTAAGGCATTATTATACAACATGTAATTAACAGCCAAAACATAACAACGAAATAAATTACTTGTTAAACTATTAATAAAATTGCTATAAAAGAGCTATTTCGATTTAAAATCAGTAACTTTTTTCATATATCATGGAGCTATTAGGTATCATAATTTTAATAAGTGTAATAACAAAACTACCTTTGTTTCATCAGCAAAGTTTTTAGGAATTCACATTGATTATTTGAGCACTACTATCACAAGTGATTTATTTATTAAATCATCTAAAAATTGTTGTTCCGATAGTCTATGTGAAAACTGCATACTTCCAATCGGTTTTTAGTTATGGGCTAACTCTATATGGGAACTGTGCCAGAATACAGGAGATCCTCATCCTCCAAAAAAAGGCAATACGTGTTATCTCCAACAGTGACCCAAGGGAACACTGCAGACCATTATTTAAAAAATTACAAATTCCTACTGTAATCAACCTGTATATTTATGATCTGGCCATTTACATTCTGGATAATCCAAATTTACTAAACTTTAAACAAAACATTCATAATTATAACACCAGAAATAAGACACAAACCACAAAAGGATTTCACAGACTAAGCAAGACCCTGAATAGCCACATAGTTTTAGCATTAAAAATTTACAATTTATTACAACATTTAATTTCGATATATTCCCTTAAAGCTTTTTAAAATAAATTCTATCACTGGCTTACAAACACACCTTTTTACAGTTTGGATGAATTTTTCTAAGTTGCAAATCCTCAATTCTGAAACTAGTTTTCAGTTGAATTTTCACTTTCACAGACAACTTCATTGGTTTTCGCTGTGTTCTCTAGCCAAATTGAAAATAATTTGATGTGTTAATGTTATCATTGCCAATTGTTGTTACACTTAAGAAGTTGGTATCTAGAAAGTGAACTTTATGTATTGTATGTTGTGCTTGACTTGGCCATTGCTGTAATTTGACGTTGTCAATAATTTGTTAATTATTTTTACGACAATAAACAATAATTTGATTTGATTTAACTTTTACATGTCCAGAAAAGCCATATCAACAGCCTCTGTTAAATCTGTTAAAACAAGAATTTCACTTTTATTACAGACATTTCTCAGTACCGCAATCTTCTAAGTCTTTATAGTGAAGAGTTAAAGAGCTTGGTATTGGTAAAAGTAGCTGTGATCGATCGGTCAATATGGATCTGATCATCATCAATGATTACTTGTCGATATTCCTTTTGATCTGTCTGGTACTTGTGACTGTACAACAAATTAATGCTGCCCCGATAGATCCTCCACTGGGTCGGTTCTTTTTCAAACCTGTGACTGAGGCTGAGGTGCTGGCTGCAATTATGAGGATATCTAGCAATGCAGTTGGTGCTGAAAAAAACCCCTTAAAAATTTTTAAATACATCCTTTCCGCTATAATTCCTGTTATTACAGTAATTTTGAATAAATCACTTTCTTCCTCCAAATTTCCATCAGTCTGGAAACTTGCCATTGTCCGGCCGCTCCCTAAGTTGTTGTCTCCAAAAGGTTCTTCTGACTTCAGACCCATCAGTATTTTATCTGCTTTATCTAAATGTCTTAAGAGATTAGTACATCAGCAAATATCATATTTTTTTTTAGTCTAATAGACTGTTATCAAACTTCCAGTCTGCATTTTGCTCCAACCACAGTACTACTAGTGCCCTTTTAAAAATAACTGATGATATTCACTTGGCTATGGACAAAAATACGTTTCAATTTTAGCATTATTCGATTTTTCTAAAGCCCTTGACTGTGTACAGCATCCACTTTTTATTTTAAAACTGTCAGGATGGGATTCTCTGTTGGCTATATTGACTGGTTAAGGTCTTAAATCTGTCTGATCGTCAGCAGTGTGTTAGATCTACTGATAGGGAATCTCATTGGAAACCTGTTAATCGTGGTGGGCCTAAGGGCTCCGTCCTTGGTCTTCTTTTGTTCTCTATCTATATTGATGATGTCACATCTGTTATTAAGCATTCTAGATTTCACCTGTATGCTGACAACCTGCAGATTTACTGTCACTGTTCTATAACTGACGTACCAAGGACCGTTACTAACATGAACAATGATATTGACACTATTGGAACTTGGGCCTTCAAACATGGATTGATACTGAAAGAAAACAAAACCCAAGCCATTATGATAGGTTCTCCTACATTACTGAGAAATCTTGATTTTGAAAACTGCCCTACTCATGGTCAGCAACTTCACTTTCAGTGACAAGGTTAAGAACCTTGGCCTGACGATGACAAAGCACTTAACCTGGTCAGATTACACTAACAAAACTTGTAATAGAGCATTTTCTGGCATTCATAGTCTTAAAAGATTTGCTGTTTATTTACCCTTGAACATGAAGGTGATGTTTGTAAAAACTCTAATATTTCCCCACTTTTACTATTGTAATGTTGTGGTCGATGACATGACGGTTGAGCAAGCAGATAGATTGCAGCGTGCCCAAAATTATTGTATTCTCTTTATTTTCAATCTTAGATAAAGAGATCATGTAATTCACATTTTTAATGATCTTTCTCTCATGAAATTAGACAAAATTCGACAGCTCCATATACTCACTATGCTGCACTCTATTTTACATTTCGATTCACCTGCTTATCTGTCTGAATGCTTTTCTTCATCTCTGACATCAGCTCTAGAACACTCGGCGCAGAGCAACACTGTTATCAATTTCCATTCATAGAACTTCCGATATATAACAAATCATTCTCAGTGGCCGCTTGCCGACTTTGGAATAATCTGCCCGATCACATCAGAGGTATTGTTGAGCGAGCTCAGTTCTAGGTGTGTATTAGGAGCCTGCTGTGGGACTCACGGGATTGAGTGTTTCACGAGCCAGGGAGTAAGTTTATGGCAATGTATGAATGTTGATGACTGTTAACCCTTAAAACGCTGAGCAATTTTCTGTAATTTTTCAATTAACGCTTAATTTTCTTGAATATATATATAATTTTAGTTTTTGTAAAGTTATATTTTTTTAAAATCTAAACCAGGATAGTACAATGTAAAAAAAAAAAAAAATAATAACGATATTGTATTTTTTATATTCATTTTTTATTCATTACAAAGTTTTATCAAAACTGTAAAAACAAAATATTATTGCATGCAATTAAAAAATTTTATACTTGCAAAAATAAATTTTTCAATTGAAATATGATTTTATAATGACAATTTCTTCCTTAGAAAGTAGCAGCTGTGTGAAAAAATTCAAAACTATAAATTTTATAGCCATTATAAAAATATATACAATATAACTCAATAAGACAACAAATTATGTACACAAAATAAACACTATTTACAAAAAAAATAAAACTAGACTTCACAATGAAAAATATAGAGTAAATTCAAAATAATAAACTTTGTTTACACACCGGAGGTTAATACAATGCACAAGACAGACAACAAATAACTGCAGACTGACTTGAGCGCCACCCGGTCGCCGCGTCTGGTGACTAGCAGATGCGTATATATTCGCTGCGAGCTCTAGCAGTTACCTCGACAGAGGCAATAATGAATGAAAACTTCATATTATTTACATTCGTTGCCTAGTAACCAGTCCAAAGGTCTTGAAAATGAATAATAACCTGAAAATAGTCTTGACCTTGAATCTTAGAACTCGCTACGTTGTATTAGGCCTGTTCTAGGATTATTGTTATCAGCTCGCGAAATATTACGTATAACGCGTTACGGGCAATTGTAAACATGCGTATATATACGGATGCCGCGTTTTAAGGGTTAATACTTGATTAATTTAACAGTTTTCCTCAGAGTCCACTGTTGTAATTTTTTTAAAAAACCCAGGTTTCTGTTATTTTAAAAATAGTAAATTTAAAAATGTATTAATTTCATTTGACTAGTGAATGTGCTAAGTAAAGTTAGTTTATTTGTTTTATTATGTTTTGATATGAGTTTTTGTTGTTGCTATTGTTGGTTAAAGAGGACTTACTAGTCCTGACCTCGCCATTTGTAAACTTTGTTGTCAATAAAGCTATTTTTCATTTCATTTCTGCTTCAGCATTATTTGCCCCAAACAGAAAAATGTGACTAGCATGCTTGAAACCTAAAGGATAGCTTACCACTAACTATTTGAGAGGCATAAAATGTGGAATCAGTTAATGGAGGCACACAATGGAAGGCAACCATCAATAGTTTTTATATGGAGAAAAAAAGCGATAAGGATAACAAGGTTATGTTCTACAGGTGATTGGAGAGAAACAGGCTGATTTTGAAGGAGTTTTATTTTGTTTAAACCTAATATATACCATCCTAAATAGCAGGATGTATCTAGGAAAATGATTGATATTATATCTTTTAAGCATTATGTCCTGTAAATATAACAAGGTTCATTCTACTATATATGGATCACATAATTAATGCTATCCCATTGTGTTCATATCAAGGAGGATTAGCTAGACTTCATTCAATCGAAGAAGCAGTTGTTCAATTATTACAAAACTAGATTTAGCTCTGTGACAGATGAATTATTTAAACACTAAAACACAAGTACATTGTACTTGAAATTTTATTTTATTGCATATTGTTTATAAGTCTGATATTAATTATTATTATTATTCCACCTCCTTTTAGTTTTGTAGCTTGTTTTGAAAGCAATAAGATATGTATGGCATAATAAAGTTGAGAAATTATTTCTATAAATCATCAGAATTAATAAATTAGATTTTTGGTTCAATTTAAAGGACACAGCAAACTTACTTTAGAAGACAAGTCCACTAACACCAGAGTAGTAGTAACATATACAAAAGAATCACATTATCACATATTTTTCTGTTCCACTGGCACTTTCTTCAGGAAGGGAGGGAGGGAGAGAATGTGATTCTTTTGCATTTGTTACTACTACTCTGGTGTTAGTGGAATTGTCTTCTAAGTAGGGATGGACGAGAGGAGATTTTTAGGTTCGGGAGGGAAATTAATTTCCTCCCAAATTTCAAGAAATTTTCGGAGGGAATTTTTCCCAGCTTATCACACATTAATTTTCAAACTTAGTAGATAAAACAAATAAACCGAATCATTTTATAGTAATAATAATTTAACAATTGATGGTAAACTTTGCCTCTTTTGTTCCGCCACCAATCTTCAGTTTTTTCTTACACTACCGGTTTCGGAGACTAATCTCCATCTTCAGGTGTTCACTGTTCACTACACACTAAACCATTAAAAATTTTTCTCATGAATAATAATTTATTGGTATGTGATCTAGTAGGAAATTCAACCATTAATGTTAAGGCACATTTATGTACTCCTTATTTTATTAAATCTTTTTTATTTTTTTGCCTGCTATCCACAAAACAGAAAAAAATCAAACAGGTTTAGACTAAACAATAACAGATTACACACTTAATAAACAAAGCAATCTCATCTGATATAACTGTATTAAAATTGTAACAACAAGTGAAATAAAAGAATGGTAGTTACATATTACATGCCAATTTTAATTAAAATCATCATAAAAACTAGACATAGATGAATTCTTCAATTAATTTACTGAACTACATTATAACTAGGAACTGAAGTTGCACACAGAGCCAGCATCATGGCAGTCCCTTCCTTATAAGAAAGCAACCTCTATTTCTTCTCTGTAATTGTCAACTAATCACACAGACAGTCGATCTGGTTTATTTGGTAGTTCCGATCACGGTAGCGAAGCTTTTGGGCAAAAGCTGGATCAAGTGATTCTACGATTCAGGCGTCATCGCCAAATACAGTCGATTGCTTTCAAAATTGTCTCTTTTCAGCAAAAAATTGATTTTGTATACGCCATAAAAAGTGGATCTGTAGTTATTTTATTTAGTAATAACTATATGGTTATAATTAACCGGAAATAAGCTGTGAATTATAATCAAATTTGTAAATCTAGATGCCAAAATACCGGTAGTTTAATGGATCGATAGTAATAATTTAATAATTGTGCACCTAAATATAAATTTAAAAGTCGTTTACGATCAATTATTTTTAATAAATTATGATTGGTAATGATTGTGTGCAACTCGAAACTACTTCGATACATAAAAAGATAATCTTTTCATCACGAGGAATTTCTGATGTATTGGAGTGACAAAGGTATACGTATTCGGCAAATGTATGTATGCCTAGCCAGACGAGATGCAATCTGAAATATCAGCTAAATGCAAACTGGCAACTGGTGATACAAAGAAGATTTGTGCAGCTAAATTATAAATTTATGAAATGAACACAAGTAGTATGATAAAGTTGTGACGCCTGGGTTTACTTACGCTAGTCGATTTGGGACTGATCACCCCAATTATTATCAAAACCCTGCAGATTGCTAGCACTGACAGGGGTCGGCATTAAAGATACTCTAGTGCGTTGCAAATTGCCTACTTCTAACTGTGGGCGTTTTCAAAATGCCATGTTGAACATAAAACTCGCCAATAAATTCGAAATATTTAAAGAAATGTTCCCAAAATGCTACAGATAGTTATTTATATTATCAGAGTGGTAATTACACTTGTAAGGGCCTAAGTATAATTGTCAAAATCTAAATTCATATATTTTGATACCGCATACGGAACAAGCAGTTTGGTCAGAATGCTACAGATAGTTATTTATATTATCAGAGTGGTAATTACACTTAAAGTAAGGGCCTAAGTATAATTGTCAAAATCTAAATTCATATATTTTGATACCGCATACGGAACAAGCAGTTTGGTCAGGTGATTTGAGTTTGTCCAGTTGTCCATCCTTATCTGACAACTTGAACTTTGGGCGAGGCCATATCGGTCGAACTTTCTCGGCGCTATCTTGTTGGAGGACAGAACGCTTCAGGACTGCGGTGAAGGCACTGAAACTTGAGTCTGCTCATCTTCTGGGAACCCTCGGATCTCCATTGGAGGATTTTATTACACTTTACTGTGTGAAGAGGTATGGCAAAAGACTTAACTGTTTGTCCATTCACTTTCATTTAAAACTATTTCAACTTGTCTCATATTTAAAACGCAATTTTATTACCTTTAATTAATTCTACCCAGGCTAGTGCCTATAGAAATGTATAAATTTAAATGAGAGCATAAATGTATAAGCACAAATGGAAATGTATAAGTATGGAATAGTATAAAGTATAAACGAGAATTTAGAATTCAATTTAATAAATATAAATTCACTTAGAATCTTGGTTACTTCAAAAGTAATCCTCTCGCAAGTTAATGTTTGCAGGATTGAGATTGAAACATGTTATTTAATGTCAGGTAAATGTTAACGTAGCAATTATATATTGTTACATAAGGTGATTTGTATGTTTATTTGTTATATTAATTGTTATACGTAGATTGTGTCACTAAATATTTTGTACAGCTGAATTCTATTGTGAAAGGATTTATCCTATCGCAACCAGTTAATGTTAATCCTGTCCGCCATTTTGCCGCTCATGGTTAATTCTAGTCACCAGAGCCAGAACAGCTGATATCTCGCTAGCTGTGGCTTAACCAATTGTTTACCACAGCAGATCACCTGATTCATTTAACTGATGCTATATTTTATAATAATATTATTTCTGTTCAAGAAACTAATCTACTGCTTAACCCTTTCGATGCCGGGCATTTTTTCCCTTGGTATGCGAGAAATGCCGGGGGTATTTTTAGTGAATATGCATAGTTTACGTTATTTTGTTCTAACTTTGTTATTTTTCAATATATTTTCATAATTATTTTTTGGTTTTTCTTGTTTTGAAATGCTCTTTTTACTACTTATATATTTTCTTAAATAAAATATTGGTTTTAATTTGTAAAATCAACTTTTTTAAAAAATTAAAATTTTTTTTTTTAATTTTTCAATTTAGAAACTTTTTAGACCATACAAAAAAAATACTAGGGCTATAAAAGTGACTTTATTTGAAAGAACATTTAATTACTAACATGCATACCAAATTTCAAAGTCTTACCTAGAAAATCCCAGGATTTATCGTAATTTTTTTCGACAGTACAAAATCAGATATTTGTCACATTTGAGCGATAATTTCAAGAGTGGCAAATATATTTCAACAAACGCATATTTAAAAGATGTTTAAAACACTTTTTCTGAGTACTATAATCAATTATCAACAGATTGGTACCGTATATATGGCATATTAACGAAAATGCCTTATCGAAAAAAAAAATTACGAGCGGTCCGATATATCGGACCGCGGCATTTTTAGCGTAACTACCGCGGTCCGATATATCGGACAGCGGCATCGAAAGGGTTAATAAATGTATTACAATTTTATTATGATTATTTCATAGAGTTTATGATCTCAGATAAATGTAAATGTTACAGTATTATAGTAAATATGGTAGTTAGTAAAATTTATTTAAATGTCAAACTTTTAAACTAATGTATTGGTTCGTTAGTTATGAACAGAAAACTAAATATTGGAATTGGACAAAATATATGTAGAAGATGTATAAAGATTATAACTATAATTCATGTTTAGTTTGACGAAGTCATTGTTTACAAATGCATAAAATACTATTTTATGAACAGATTGTTATGTTGCAAGGGAAAGTATTTCCTGCTGAGGAGCACAATAGTATTTTGCAGCTATTAAAACTTTGTTTGTTTGTACTCGGGAAGTGAATTAGAAATCTGTCGCATACTTCAAATTATTCAAATGAGTAGTTATGTCCATTTCTCACGGAAGTCAAATCAAAATAACATACTGAATAACCATGACATTCTTAACCAATAATATTCCATCATAATATTCTGAGTAACTTCCTTGATAATTCTATGCTAATTGAATGAAGATATATAATTTAATTAATAGCCTAAAATTATATTTAAAATTTTGAAACTTTAAACTTAACATTTTGTGTAAAGATCATTGTATTTGGTGCGGCCAATTGTTTATTATGTTATTGTTTTATTGTGATTATATAATTTTATAAATATCTAATTAATTAAGAAACTAGCCTACTACACATTGGGTATTACAGGGTTCTTTCGTTTGGGTGTGCTGCCACTACGGACCATTCTGACATTTGTGCCAATCTGTGCCATTGTGCCATTTGACATATTCGCTGGAGTGCTCTCTTACATTGGACCCCAGGGTTTGGGATTCCCGAACCAGGACGGTGAAGCCTACGCTGCAACACCTTGCTACTTGAGCGTGTCACTTTAGTTCCGCTGTGCGTGTACTGGCTGGTATTTGAACTTCACTTTGGTGAGTGACTTTTTAATAGAATCTAATTCCAAATTGGACCTTATTGTGGAACACTCAGTGCTACAGCTGCTTCCAGTTACTATGGTGGAAACTTCCAAAGACTCTCTCCATTTAAGAGAAAATATATTATTAGTGTTATTTGGTGTGATAGGAGTCCTTATTGATTTGTGGGAAATATTCAGTATCTTTTATGAACTTGTAATTAATGTTATCTTGTAGGGAATATTTATGTTATGTGTTCTGGCCAGAAAATTTGTGTTCAAACTTATACAGATCAGGCTCTTAGATTATAAATAGAAATATACAGAAGTAGTTGAAATCAGGTGATCTTAGTATATGTTATAAAGGTAATAAAATTTCTAGTTCTCATAATTGAAGCTTCTAACTTCTTTTACCAGAGACGAATCTTACTTACCAATTAATTTCTTTGTTCTTAATTCTTGTGTTGGTGTTATTCAAGAGCACATAGATTGTTTGATACCTTAAAAATTTTATTCTCCAAGTTATTTTTTTTACAATTTCAAGAAATTTTTGAGTTAATAAATTGCCATACCAAATGCTACTAGGAAAGTTTGGACTTATGCCTCAAGCACCTACAATACCCGCCACCGAAGAACCGCCCCAACACCCTGAGCTTGCCTGGCGCGGCCGAAAGGTTACAAAGTTTCGGTTCAATAAAAATTATGTTACGTATTGCTAAATCCGTCCTTTTTATTATCAGAAGAGATTTGGATTGAATTGTTTTGCATTTAACATCGACATAGTAGTAACAATTATGACCAGGGAACCTTTCACTGAGTTTACAAGTCAAAATTATCGTATTGTAATACATTTTACACTTCATCTGTGTTACTTTCTAACCTAGTCAGGAAACCGATCGACATTTTGACAGAAGAAAATATCGTATCCCTGCAAATGTTACATGCACATTTGGCGATCTAAAGTGTTCACAAACAAATTATTAATTGACATTCGCTACGGGGATATATCTACTTATTTTTTATTCAATTGAAAATAAATAAATATTGTTACGTCGCATGATACTTGAACGCCATCACAATATTTTATATGATATGATACAATATTTTCTTCTGTCAAATCATTGGATGATTCCCTACTCAGATTAAACACCAAAACGGATTACAATCACCTCTCGGGAAATATACGATAATTTCAATTCGGAAACGAACAAAACAGTTCATAGTACGTACAACATGAGAGAAATGGACTTTTGCCATGGGAAGGAAGATTTGTTGTTTTGTTGGACAGTAAAGTGACCTGTTTTCGGGAGCAGTTTGATTGAATGATTTTACTTTTGCGTTACTGACACGAACAAACATTGGAATATAGGCCCAGTTTTCGTTCATTACCATTTGGATTTCGGTCAACAGTTCTGTCCTATACTAGATTTGTTTAGTTGGATCATAGATCTTGGTAACTTGTTTGACTTAAGTAGTTTTTTTGAGCATCGTGATCCGGATATCTCGTTCACTTAGATGAGCCTTGTCAAATGAACGGGCCGTGAAAACGTCACATATACGTTCGACCCCAACTGTCGACTCTGACTGTCAGTCGTCAGTCACTACGTAACTTCACTGCCACACTATAAGCAATAAATTACATTCCACGGTAATCGAGACACAAGTCTATCATAATTTTATTATCCTTTCACTTTACCCGAAATTTCGAGACCCGTCCATCCCTACTTCTAAGGTAAGTTTGCTGATGTCCTATCTCTCCAATATACTAATTCCTGGCCTAGTGCCCTTTAACCTAACCTAAAAATGGGTTAATTTAAAGATTCTGACATTTTCTCATACTAAATTTATGTTATTCGTTCTATATAGGCAAGTTCTCTAGTACAACTACTAAACACCTGCATCCATGACTAGCCAGGACATAAAAAACTTTCAAAGTAGTCTATAAATAAAAGCCCAGGCTTTTGTATTTAAACTACTAATATGAGCAGTTCCAAGTATTCAACAATCACCTTATGGCCTCGTTGCTTTAGTTTCAACAGCATAGCATTCAGTGCCATCATCTTGCCACTACAGCTGACCACTTCCTCACTGCTAACCATCACCTTGTTTCCATCCACAACTTCTGTCGGCATCTGTACCAAATAGGGGTGGTTGGCAATCTTGCGTAACTGCATTTCAGGATTAGCCATGCGTATATTGGTGTGCCAATCAGGGTTCTTGATGAGTCGAGGCTGTGGTCTATAAAAAATATTTAAATTACATGTCACATTAAAAATTAGTAATAAAAAATAATATTGCTCTGGCTCTAGTTTCTCATAAGTCACAAGAAAAACATTTGATTGCTTAAACACAATTTTTTGTATGGTTAGATAATATACAACATAAAAAAAATATCTGACTAAATTCTTAAAAAGGCTATAAATTTAGAGAAGAAGTTATTTGTTTTAATTACTTAATGACTATGACTTAACATATCATAATTAATTCAGAACAAGCTTTAATACTTATTTATTTCACTAATACACCATATATCCCAAAAGTATCTCATTTAACTTGTAAAAATTAAAAAAATAGGCGTTTTTAATTAGTAATTGAAACTTTGATAGAACTATTTTGGACCAAATTGATATAAAGGCTTCCTATGTGCGACTATCAATTAATTGGCCTGTTAGAATATTTTTTCTTACTCCGGAAAATCCCTTTTTATGAGTAAGGGTGAAATGCTCATCCATACCAAAAACTAATGTTAAGGTTTGTACTAAAAAAATAATCAAATATTCATTTTAAAATAGTTTTTCTTTTTTTATGATAAAAAAATGGCTCCAAAGAAGTGGCACAAGCTTTCCCCTATATTAAACATTAAAAAATAAAAACTTTAGTTTGATTCCCAAATATGTTTTTTACCATATCTAAAAAACTAGTTAAGTTAGAGACATGTGGTTTTTACCAAAATATTTTGAATTATAATTCACATCTTTCCTGAAAATGTAATCAAAATCGTTACAGCCGTTTTTGAGAAAATTCCATTTTTGTATGCTTTTCACCCATAAAAATAAAAAAAACTGAAATTTCAAAAAAGTGAAAAACAGTATGGATATATTGGCTAAATACATTTTCATACCAAATTTCATAAAAATTGTTCCATCTATATGGGCTCCAGCGAAGTGCACATACACACAGACAGACCCACATTGTCTGAAAAAATGTGGGGGGGGGGGTTCCAAAAAGGGTCCCCCCGTTCAGGGGACTATAAAATGGATTTTCTGACCAAATTGTAAAAAAATTTCTTTGGACGATCACAATACTTTCTCTATGCTAATGCTTGTGGGAGAAAGTAAAAATTGAATGTCTACTCACTTTTCTTCTTCAATTGGAGATGGTGTTTTTTCTCCAAACCAGTCAAAATCTTTGAACGAATAGTCCTTTTTCTGTTCTGCACATTTCCTTTTCTTTCTTGGAGCATTGGGATCTTCACTCAACTTTTCATCATCTTCCTTTGACATAAAATCATATTATAAGAATTAAAATATGAAAAAAGATACTTTTAATTTATTTTAAGTAAATTGGAGAGATAGCACATCAGCAAACATTCCTTAGAAGACATGTTCACTAACACCGCATTACTAGCAACATACACAAAATAATCACATAATCATACTGTGTGATTATGTGATTCTTTTGTGTTTAGAAAAGTACTCTGGTGTTAGTGAACTTGTCTTCTAAGGTAAGTTTGCTGATATCTCTCCAATATACTAATTCCTGTCCTGGTGCCCTTTAACCTAACCTTTTAATTTATTTTATAAACCTCTTATTCTTTAACAAAGTTTATTAATCTTAAAACTTATAAAACTAATATATTAGGAGAGATAGGACGTCAACAATCTTAACAAAGAAGACAAGTCCACTAACACCAGAGTAGTAGTTAACTGAGTAATAATAGTGCCACTGGCGCTGAAAATTTGTGCAAAATGTGTTAATACCGTGTTTACTACTGTGGTGTTAGTGGATTCGTCTTCTCAGGTAAGTTTGCTGAAGCCCTATCTCCCCTAATATACTAATTTCTGGCCAAGTGCTCTTTAACCTAACATAAAATTAATATAGTAATTTAAAGATAAGTTTTTTTTTTAAATTTATTTATTTACATTACATACACCATTTACATGAAATAACTATCAATATGGTAGGTAAATTGTCAACAGTTCAAAGCTTAAAACTAGATTAAAACTAAGTTACACTAGTTCAAACTCTCCAAAGAATATCATCGAATAGTCACTATTTATCAGAATCTAGGTACTCTTGTTCACTATAAAAACAATGCTCAGACAGATAATTAATAGTTAAAGTTTAAAATTTTACTGGTTACAGTTCAGAACGGATTTCTATTGGAAGTTTGTTGTATAAACGAATGGAAGAATAGAATGACATTTTTTGAAAGAATACTTTTTATGAACAGGAAATTGAAAAAGGTTTGAATTACTTGTACTATATTGATGGATGTGATTATGAAAAAAATATGATGTTATTTTTTACAAAAATTAGAGACTGCAAAATAAATAGACATGGCACAGGAAGAATATTTAAAATTTTAAAAATAGGTCTACATGAATCTCTAGTTGATGCTTTCATAATTAGTGTAATGATTTGTTTTTGTTTTTTGAATATTTTTGAACTTATTTGAGAATTTCCCCAGAAAAGAATGCCATAATTCAAATGGGATTGGATATAGTATACCTGCAGCATAGTTTTTAAGTCCACAGCATTTGACAATGTCAATAGCACATAATATGCCTTATTTAATATGCATATCAAATAATTAATGTGATCCATCCAGGTGAAACTGCTATCAAGCTTCACTCCTAAGAACCCACAAGACTTAACACATTTTGTTGAGGTTCGTAAGTAAGAACTATCAGAGAAAGGAGACTTTTTATAATTACAATGAAAATTAATAATTTTAGTCTTTTCTGGATTTAATTTTAAACCATTACCATAGAAAGTAGTACAAATCAGTTTTATTTGGAAGTAAAATCAACAGCAATAGAAATTAAATATAAACTTTCACTTAATCAGTTGATTAAAATTTAAAGAACAAGATACACAATTTACATATAGATAGCTCCTATCTATACACATATAAGGCACACTCCTATACTTTGTACACATGTTATACCTTTGATTTTAGGAGATGGTCGATGACCCGGTCAATGGTGGCTCTGTACAATTTAAGTTGGAGGTCTGTTAGAGGACAGAACACCAATACTTCTTTCTTCTGAGGCAAATTTAATTCCACGTCAGTCTTGAGCCGCCGAAGCAAAAATGGTGTTAAAATCTAATTAAAAAAACACACTTAAAATGAATATTGTAAATGTTAACAAAAAAGGAATAATTTACATTAATTACTCTTCCAACAAAACTTATCACAAACAACTTGATGATCAAACCTTTTTTTATAAAACTTAACTACTAAAACACGACTTATTTCTAGATATTAATTGTAGAGATGTGGAGAAATACCGACTAAGGAAATGAGTATTAATATTGTCTTTTTTACAAACAACTCTACCTAATACATTGGCCTCGCAACAGATTGCGAATATCTGGAATCCTGATCAGATTAAACTAAAGGTAGGTTATTTCTTTCGAGGTAAAATAAGGTAGGTTCACACATATGCATATAATAATAGTTTAGCGGTACTCATGTGCTGCATGTTCAGCTCCCAATCCCTTTATTGTGCTTAACACAATATATTTTCCACCCACTCTGTATTTATAGAATATTATACTATGCACCACGTTACTCATGCAAAAGTTATTAGTAGTAACCTTGTCACCAATAATCAGTCAGTGACCCCAATGTATAAGTGAAGTGTAACTACATATTTCATTCATTTTTTTAGACTTTACTAAAACTATAAAACAACACGCAAGAGGACAGAATATGAAAACAACACAGTAAACTAAAAATAATATAAACACAAAGGAGTAGAAGAATAAAGACCTAAGCAAAAAACTGCATTTCATTGAATGATTTAGACTCTACAAAAAACATCGCTTCATAAATAGGAGTGAGAATAAGTACAAGTCTTTATTTATCCTGCTTTTGTTAACAGTATAGCAAATGTCATAGCCTACCTTTTAGCATTACTTTGGCATTTAATTGAAGAATCAATACAATAACATAGTTATATTATAATATAAATTAATTATAAAAGTACACACAGCATCTAGTAGGCATAACTTGGGTATCATAGACATTTAAAAGGTCCTCCCTGAGACCGCTTAACCTTGAACTCCAGCTTTTACGGACTTAACCCTATACAGATCTCGTTTAGACACTTCATTGATCCGGATAGTCATGAGTTATAATATTTTAAAACCTATTATTAATAAACATGCTATGGGTATGTTTAAGAATACATTTTTTTTGTTGGTCACTGGACAATCTCTATTATGACTATTGTAAGATGATTCTTTAATTACCACATTCTGGTATAATACAAAGCACTGAATGAGTCCAAACTCAGAAGACTGTATATGGGAATAAAAAGGGATAAACATCTTACTTAGCTCATGTGAAAATTATCACTGGGGATAAGTACTTAAGTGGGTCAAGTGATAACACATTAACAAACTTTGCATCAAGTTAAGTGCCAGTTCCTGTGTTAAGGCTGTTAAATGTATAGAAATATTAATGAGAGTATCACAGTGCAAACAACCCACTTTGCTCAATTGCTCAACCTAAGTAAAAACTAAGAAGCTATTAATTAGTTTGCAACCCAGAATGACTTGACATCAACCTCTCTATAGTTAAAGAAGCACCTCAATATATATGATGGAAAAGCTTCAAGCGAAGCAGTGGCTGCCAAAATATGTTCTAATCCTTACTACCTGACTGCTGTAAAAATAGTATTATTATATTGGAGTTATGAAAATTAAAACAAATCGATACCTGATGGAGTGTTGATAAAACATGCGATTCAGCCTCCTTTTGTAGTATAGACTGGCTTGATGCAGTAGATGTGATAGCTTCAATGTCAAACAATGATTGGAACATTTTGTGGTCATCAAAAACTTCTGGTAGCAAGAAGTTAAGAAGGGACCAGAGTTCTTTGAGGTTATTCTGAAGAGGAGTGCCGGTAAGGAGCAGCCGATTTACTGAGTGGAAACTTCTCAGGCATCTATACAAACAGTACAATCATCAATGCCTTGTTAAATAAGTGTGTATGTACATTGTCCAGATATATGTACTTGAATCCTTAGCACCTGTTACAACAAGAAAGTCATTAAGTACATCTGACAAAGTGTTGATTGGTTCAATCCTAGTGGCCAGTGGAGGTCAATAACACACTCAACTGCTGCTATTGCTAGTACTCCACAATCATAACCATTATCTTCAGTTGGACTCTCAAGCATAATTATCTCGAAATAGAGAAGTAACCTGGCAAGTTTGCTTGCTACAGTTTTAGCTGCTGAGAAATTAATCATAGTAATAAATATTTTCTTTAGTCCTGTGTGAAATTTAGGGAGGTGAATTAAACGTGTTCATGTCACATGATTTCCCAGTCAATGTATCAAGTGACTTTTCTTTATTTTTTTACAAGAGAGTACCAGTCCCTATACATGTAAAAAAAGCCCCTATTCATGTAAAACAACACGGGCCCAGTTCTAACAAATGTTTAGTGTCACTGAAGAATCTACTTATACAGTATAATCTCAACAAGCTGCAGCTACTCGATGAAGCATTATGTTCTTTAATAGAGCTGGACTTCCCTCTGTTTTCTTCTTGTATAATTCTACAAATTTGTCGTATCAGCTTCATCCAATATGTACATTTTTTAATACTTCACTGAGAATCATTCCCTTGACAAGTTTGCAGAGAAAGCTGTCCGTCAACAAGCTTTTTACTTGCAATCCACCTTATTCCTAATTGTTTATATTATATATAATTATTATAAATCATGGAAATTTAGTAACACTTATAATCCATGATTTAAGATGAGTCTAAACAATATTTCTGACTACATAAGAACTGGGAGGTTAAAATAACGGGAAACTTTAGCACTTCTAGACACATTTTTTACTACATAATAAAGCAAAAACACAGCACAGTGGGTTCTTGTAGATTATTTAGTTCAAATTAGTAGGGGTTAAATTAAAGAAAAGACAATTTTGCCCTGAATTCACCTCAATAAACAAATGTTCTAATTTACTCTAAGACTCTCTCTACAAATTCTTCAAGACCTTAATGGTTTGCTAAACAAGTATTGACTCTAGGGGTGTGCGAGTACTTGAAACTTCAAGTATTTGATCGAGCATTTTACTACTCAAACTCAGCTCGAAACTTCCTAAACTACTCGAAGTTCGATAGAGTAGTTGTATTTCACAAAATATAAGATTTACATCTTAATTTAGTTTTAAGAGTAAACAGTTTTATAAGCTATGAATAAAAAATGTGCGCTTCCTTGCGTTTTATTTTACCCTTAATCATACGTTAACAGTTTGGTACACGTAATGATAAACTAAAAATACGCCTAAGAAAAGGTAGTACACGACGACAGTCAAATGAACTAGTCGACGTAGTGAACGAGTTCGTTCATTTTGATTTGAACTAGTTCAATTCAAAGTAAACAAAAGAGCTGGGAAGGAAGCGAGAACACATGTTGGTTGTCCGAGTCTACTAATCACTTGAGTTGAAACCTAACCATAAAAGCGTGATAAAACAGAAGTGCGGGTTAGTGTCTTTATGACTCAAGAAAGGGGAAGAGAGATCCGGTTCAAAATGCTCAAAATGACCTGTTACCGATAAAAATCGAATGGTCTGTACGCCGTGGAAATTACGCATATTTTCGTTCATATCAATAATACCGCTCAATCAACAGGGTACCGAGAATGGGTCACTTTAGATCCCAAAAATCGAACTTCCCATCTTTTCTAGGCGTAAGTTCATCTCGGTTGTAGTATACGTCTGTGCAAAGAACCGTTCAGCTCCTTTTCGGAACTGAAATTATCGTATATTTCTTGTAAGTCGATTGAGGTCTATTTTGTTTTTTATCTGAGCAGGGAATCGTCCGATTATTTGACGTAAGAAAATACCGTATCGTATCATATAAAATTTGGTAATGGTGTTCTAGCAGCGTGTGACACATTATTGATTTATTTTCCGTCAAATAAAAAAAAATATATATATAGCCGTGGCAAACGTCTATTAATTTTTATTCCGTTAACACATAAGATCGCCAAAACTGTGTGTAATATTTGCGCATACGATATTTTTTCCTGTCAATTTGTTTGAAAGGTTTCCTGACTAGGACAATAACACAGTTGAAATATAAAAGGTGGTAAAGTACGATAATTTTGATTCGTAAACTCACTGAACTGTTCCCTGTTCACAATGACGTCGATGGTAACTGTAAAACAATCAATCACGAATCAGTTGGAAGACCTTTTCTAAACAAAATATGACGAATTTAGAGATTCGGAAAATAATTTTTATTGAACCGAAGCCTTATCAAACGTCTCGTTTTTATTCATAAGTTTATATTTCAGACTACATCTCGTCACCAATATCGGCTAGACCTATTTATTATATTAGCCGACTACGTCTATGGTTTTCATTTGATTACACCAGGTTTTCATGAATTTCTCGTTATGAAATAATTATTTATCTGTTGTTCAGTGTAGCCTCATGTATCGAAATAGTTTCAAGTTGAACACATTTCATTACTGATCATAATTTAAAAACTATGATCATCCTAAGCGACTTTAAAATTTATTTTTAGTAAACCTGTTTAGTTATTATTATTAATCGATTGAACTTCAGTCTTTGTCATCCCGATGTTCAAATTTGATTATATAATTCACAGCTTATTTCCGGTTAATTGTAACCTTGTTATTACTGAATTAAATACCCACAGAATACAGATCCACTCTTCTTCTGTTGAGAGTAGGCAATTCTGAAAGCAAATGACTGCATTTGGCGATGACGCCTGAATTTTAGCTACGGTTTGGTTGGATGCAGCTTTTTGTTGTTGAAGCTTAGCTATGTTTCCGCGGTACACTTTGAACTGAACCACCAGTTAAACATATCGGCCGGCTGTAAAACAGTATAATTGGCTTGCATAGAAAATCTGATCTGTGATATGAGTGAACAGATTAAATCTTTATAATTCACGTTGCTTTAATTAATAATATACTTTCTTTCATCATATTAGTTATGAAAAAAGGAAAAAGGTTAATCAAAACAATGCCACATAAAAATTTCGGAAGGCAGGAAGTAAAAAGTCTTATTTATCAAATGTTACAGTTACAAACCAAAATTATTGTGTTCAGTTTCGATGTATATATTTACGAATCTGGCAAAACTTAACATAGGCTTAGGATGGTGTCTGCCTTTTACAGTTGCCTTGGGTAAACAGGAAATCCTTCTGTAAATACTCGCTCGAAAATACTCGATACTCGAAAAAAATGCCAACTACTCGACTCGAACATTACTACTCCCTCACCCCTAATTGACTCAAATTCCCATTCATCTGATTTCTACTTTCAGCAATTTCAACTCAATAATTAAATCATCACACAATCGAAATACATATAGTTTTTATATTTGACAAAACAGACAGTACCAGTACGAGAGAGATGCAATGAATGGTGGAAGTGAGAGAGAGCTACTCTTATCTCACTGTGTCATTCCGTTTAATTTTGTCATAGAAACTAGGTGAACGATAGGCTGCATGCTGGCAGAACAAAGCAAGCCCTGCCCATTACGTCATCAGCAGCATTGGTTGGTTTGATCAACAATAACAAATCAAGCTTAGAACGATTAAATTGAGTAATTATTTTGTATACACATAAAACAATATATATAAAACATATGATTTGTTGTCAGCTACCATTTATTGACTTTTTAAAAATAAAAAAGCTATAGTATATTTGCAAAAAGGTTCAAAAGTCATGTTATATATTGATAAGAATATTAAGTGATCTCCTATATCAAAGTTAAATCCAATCCATTTAAGACCTGCCTCACTGATTCTATTTAAGGCTGTTTGGTAAAATAAAAGTTTTTTTCTAATGCAATGTCTTTAAATCAGCTACAAAGTCTTTAAGTAGTTGTTTCATTAAAACTTATAGTTATAAATATATCACCTGAAAGATGAAATTAGGGCTTTCTTAGTATATACACCACTATGAAACTATTTTCCCAATTATTCCCAAATTTAAAAAACATACCCTCATGGGACTCATCATTTATTTTAAATTACATAATTTTACTACAAATTAGCAAATTTGATTTTAAATAATTCATGTTATATGTTTGTTTTTATTTCATTACGACGAACATTATGTCGTGTTTGGCATCTTATGCTTTTTAATATCACACAATTTACAAAATTCATTAACTTTATATACTCAACTGGTGCTGCATGAGTACTTTTACCCGCATGTTATATTACAATCCAATCGCTGTGCACACGTACAGCGAGACACCACACTCGCAGGATCACGCTTTAACGACTTCCTGCAAATATACCACTCCTATCCCAAACCAAGGGGGGGTAGTTGACAAAATTCCAGATTTTTAGACAGTTATCATTTGTATTCTTGTCTACAGGTGGAATATTTGTATGGTTCTGTGATACAGTCTCTAGCTGTTTCTAGGTTGTTTGAGATACGTAATGCCACGTAAACAGTATAAGTGTAAAAGAACTAAAAAATTGAAACGAATTATTATTTCTTCTCAGAAGTATATCTTAATTTCAATATTCAAGCTATCGTAAAAATGATGTAACAGCAATACATTTGTAGCATTTTATTGGGTCAGTTTTCTTTTATGGGACTGGTTATGAGATGTAGCTACTCTTTTGTTTGCCCTTCGACCTACCCGTCGGTCATATCAAAGTATCACTTGGAGAGCCAACGCACACGTCCTGCATACAACTGCTTTGTCTCAGATATATTTAGCTGCTGAATAGAGTGCTCTCATATGGCTAAATAGTGTACACACTAAAGCGATTGATGTCCAACTTAAAAGGGTTATGAGAGCTATTAGTGGCACTCTCATGTCAACTCCACTCTCGGTACGTGCAATATAGATCCTCCAGAAATAAGTCGTCAGGAAGCACTACTGAAAGAATTCAATAAGATCTTGAATGCCCTGCACCTTCCCACTACACAGGATCTCCCACGTCAGAACGGTCGCTTAAATCTCGAAACCCACCTCTACATACTGCTTTCCAGTTGAGCAGTTCAAATTCCTTGCCCAGTAATATCTGGGCAATAGCGTGGAACAGTTTGTATGGACGAAATAAGTTCCTTATTAATGATCCATCAATACCTGTAGGTGGAATGAACCTCCCTCTTAGGGATTGGACACTTTTTAATCGGTTCCGATCTGGCGTGGGTATATAAATGGGGAAGTATATTGGGGATTGACACTAGATCAGTGATGTGATTGCGCAAAGTCTATCCAAATAATGGATGACACAATTACAGAATGCCCCCTGCACTCTTTTATGGAGGGATTAACCAGCACAAACAGAATCAGTGAGGTAGGTAGTAAATAGCTAGATGGGTTGAATTTAGCTTTGTGACTGGCAACCAGAATATGGCCTATTGTCATCCTAGTTGCCATGACAATTTCTTAATGAAATAACATTCAAAAATGGGGGAAGAGTAGTTCTCTATTTCACCACTCGGTACATCTCTCTCACACCAGTGCATTCAGTAAGTCACTTTCAAAGCGACCTGTCTATACTTCTCCAAATACTAATATATACTTGAAAACGGTTTGATTGTATATTAGAATGTGAAAATAAGTTAGTTAGTGAATATAAGTATATTATTATTAATAATCCAAATAAAATATACCTAGACAGCTGGGTGTTTTCATTCTTAAGTGCATGGCCTTCATCAACTATGATATACCTCCAATGAAAAGTTGACATAAAGGTTTTTTCCATCAAAATCACTTGGTACGATGTAAGTACAATCGGAGCAACTGTAATACGTTCGTTAACCTTAACTTTAGTTCTTAGTTTTTTGTACATCTTGGATCGTTCAGATTTGGATCCATGAAACAGCACAATAGGGAGCTGAAAAACAAATTAAATATTACTTTTGATTTACAAATAAATACAAAGGTGTTAGCCATATGAAAGAATTTATTTCTCCTCATAACAAAACAACCAAAATGCTTAAAATAATGATAATTCAAATGTACTCTACTGCTTTTTAAAATAAATATCATTTTCATGAATATTTGACAAAACAATTAAATAGTGATATATATTCAATGAGTTGGTGGTTCGCATCTACTGACCAACTCAACATCAGGGAAAACAGGAAATTAATTACTACTGTAAATATGCCATTGCCAGAGAAGACTCGGGGCCGCTGTATTCTTATTCTTTTATAAACATATATACACGTTTCTTACCTTTCTACATTATACATGTATATAAAAATGTATAAATATCTTTCTATATACGTTAATAACAGATGTTAGAGCCACTAACTTTTTGATGAACTAGACCACAGCTAAACTAGTTAGAGTATTGATCAATTGGTCTGACAGTGATCAGACGACCATTTTATTTTAATTTCATCAAGATGTTTCACAACTGAAATAGTAATAATGGTCCTTTAAGTAGGTCGTTCATATTAAATAATTTTCCATGAGAATATGACAGAAAATGGAGTCCAAACCAAAGATCCTGCATGTAAAGACACTGAAGGATTTCACCAAACTGCAATAACTGTTAAGCCGTTTCAAATGTTTACCTTAATACTTGTAAGTAAACAACAAATTCGAAACAAGTATATTTTTATTACATCTTGCCCACCTGTTCCCCATTCATATCTTGATTAGCTGAGGAAACAGAAGTGGCAATGCCTGTTTCTTCAGATGCTCAACAGAATGTTTTAATAAGTTACCGATTCGTTATTATGCTACATGACAATTTTTGTAAAAAAAACTTATTGTAATCATGTTATGACTATATAACTGTAAGACAGTAAAAAACTATAAAATATTACATAAAACATATGTTAAATATCTTAATAATATATTTCAATATTAATTCAATGTAACTTTAAAGTTTTTCTACTTAAAATTAATCACACTTACAACACATGAGAAAAACAAAACTTAAAATTTTTAAAAGTAATGTGAAATTCGTTCTTGTTTACGGATGCCAAACATGGAAAATTACAAAGCTCATAGTAAATAAATTACAAGTTTTAATCAATAGATCTTTAAGAAGTATTCTAAAAATGTACTGGCCTAACATTATTTCCAACGCTGAGTTGTGGCATAGATGTAACCAATATCCTGTTGGGGAGACGATAAATAAAAGGAAATATGGTTGGATAGGGCACACCCTATAAATACCATAAGTAGACAAGTGCTGGACTGGAACCCGCAAGGAAAAAAGAAGACTCAAACAAACGTGATGAAGGACAGTAGAAAGAGAATTCAGGAAGAAGGGAAGACCTGGGGAGAGATAGTGTTTGGCGTAGAACAGAGTCCAGTGGAGGTCCTTCGTTGCAGCCCTACGTCCCCCCTAGGAATTAAAGGAAATATGTCAATTCATAACACATGTGATATGACAGACATAATGAATATACATAAGTCAAAATTAAATGAAAAAAATTGATTATTGAAATAAAGTTTTAAAATTCATAAACAGAGAAAAACGATATGGATGAATATGCAAACAGAAATGGTAACACAGTTTCTTGAACTGAACAAATACATTAACAGAATTGAATTTAGTTGTTAAGTTAAAACATATTTAATAGGTAATGGGCGGTGAAGAAGAAAATGGAAGATCTATAATGGACTCTAAGTGTTACATATCCAATTTTAAACTATTAGGTATTCTATAGATTACTAACATAATAATAACGGACTCTTAACATTAAATTTATTGTTTCAAAACACAATTAGCTATAGTATAATTATTAACATTAAATAGAAATTAAATATTTAAAATATAATCTATTCATAAAGCAAATTGAGCATGATCTTTTAACAATATAAAAACAGAGAAGAAGGAAATAGAGGTTGAGTTCAAAAGTGGGTTAAATGTGTGTTGAGAAGTTAGTTCTTCATTTTGCCAGGCATAAGGAATGGCCAGCACCTTGTCAGTACCAACCTTATTGCCCCCAATACTCAAGGATAAACTTAGTAATTATTACTTCAGACTTACCATTGGAGCAAATCGTTCAAACTCCATCATCCAGTTGGGTAAAGTTGAAAGTGGAGCAATAATGAGAAAAGGTCCTGAGATGCCATTCTCAATCAAATGACAGAGCAAAGAAATTACTTGCATTGTCTTTCCCAGACCCATTTCATCAGCCAAGATACCATTTACGCCGTTTTCAAACAAAGCCTAAACAAATCATTGATTATACATAACAATACAGTAGAACCTCTTTAATCCGAACCCCCGTAATCCGAACGTCCACTAATCCGAACGCCGCCGCAGGAGCCGTTTAACGTTGGCCGTTGAATGAACTACAACGGAATGCGCGCGAACTCTCCCCTCCCCCACTCACGACACTACAGTGTACATTACTGTTATCGCGCTCAGTCGCTCTCCGTTGTCACAGAGAACTACATGTGTTGTTTATTGGAACGAGTATAACGTGTTAGTTAGTCTTGTTAGTGTTAGTCTACTGTTTGGTACAGTACCTTGGTTAAGACTACGTACAGCATCAGTGTTAGGATTGTTTGTGATAACAGTGACAGAGTACAGTAAACTAAAATATCATCAAAAACGTCCCTGAAACGGAAATATAACACTTTAAACATTGAAAAGAAAATAGAAATCATAGAAAGACTTAAGAAAGGTGAAAGTGGTGCGTCGTTAGCCAGAGAGTATGGTGTAGGTAAGTCAACAATTACCGACATTAAAAACAAACAAGATGCCATAATGCAATACTCTAGTAAACAAGACAGTAATGAAGGGCCTAAAAATAGGAAAAACCTTAAAAACAGCCAATAATGAGGCTCTCGACAATGCACTGTATTTGTGGTTTACACAAAGAAGGAGCTTGGGTGAACCAATATCGGGTCCACTTCTTTGTGAAAAGGCTCTTGAATTCAATGTAAAACTCAATGGGCCTATTGACTTTAAGGCTAGCAGTGGCTGGCTGAGTAAATTTAAGCAACGGCATGGAATAAGACAACTCGATGTTCAAGGGGAAAGCTTATCTGGTGACACTATGGCTGCAGAAGCATTCGTTAAAACATTTAAAAAAACTGTAGCTGATAAGGGGTTTTCACGGGATGATGTTTATAATGCCGATGAGACCGGTGTGAATTGGCGCTCATTGCCAAGAAAATCTCTTGCATCCCGAAATGAAACCCGAGCTCCCGGATACAAAGTGAGCAAAGACAGGGTAACAGCTATGGTTTGTGCAAATGCAAGTGGTACTCACTCTCTTCCATTGCTGCTTATTGGTAAAAGTATGAAACCCCGTTGTTTCAAAAATGTGACATGTCTACCAGTAACTTATAGGGCACAAAAAAACTCTTGGATGTCATCAGATATTTTTCTTGATTGGTACTCGAACACATTTATTCCAGAAGTAAAAAAGTTCAGAGAGAAAGAATCCACACCAGTAAAAGTCTTGTTATTAATCTTGAATGACTCATCTTGACATTGACACTTTGAACAGCATTAATGAAGACTTCTCAGTTATGTTCCTTCCACCAAACGTAACAGCCCTCCTCCAGCCAATGGATCAGGGTGTTATTGTGAAAACGAAGAGAATGTACAGGAAAGAATTGCTTCGGCGACTACTTTTAGCAGAGAGAACGAAGAAAGTGTAATTGCGTTTACAAAGAAATTAAACCTTAAGGACTGTTGCTATATTCTGGTGGATTCTTGGGCAAATGTAACAGGGGACAATCTGGCGAACGCCTGGAATAAGCTATGGCCTAAGCCTTTGAACAATGAAGTTGGAAATACAAACTGTATTGAAGAACAAGAAGACTCTGAGATCGTCGATGATATTGTAAATCTTTGTCAGGCTATTCCTGGGTTTGAGGAGTGTGACGTGGCTGATGCAACAGAGTGGATCAACAGTGACAAGGATGATCCAGGATACCAAATTTATAGTGAAGATGAGATTCTTTCCGTCGTCACCGAGGAAAATGAATCTGATGACAGCAGTGATGATGAAGAAACTTTTGATTCTGGACCATCCCATGCCGATGCGTTTACTGCATTAAATACGGCAATGAACTGGTACGAAAATCAATCCGAATGCTCTTTACCAAAATTGATGGTCTTAAAGAAAATTCGAGAATTGCCAGCCAAAAAACGCACTTCCACATTAGTTCAAAGGAAAATGAGTGACTATTTTAACGACTTTGTCTGATTAACTCATTGTGATCATATACTGTATTTATTGATATATACACACCGTAATTGTTTCTACTGTAATGTACAGTACTGTTTATTCACTATGTTTACTACTGTATTAAATAAACACTGTATTTTACTTTATAAAGCACTTTTCCCGCAACATATGTTCTGTAATCCGAACTATTCCTTAGTCCGAACTACCCCCGGTCCCAATTAGTTTGGATTAAAGAGGTTTTACTGTACAACAAAAAATGAAACAAAACATCATTAATTACAGTCCAGCTGTTTTAACTTTACCTCTGAGGGGGGCACAACATGGCAACATTCTCTTGAGCGCTTGGGTGCTTCCTGTCCTACGGATAATTTGTTTCTGGTCTAGATAAATCACTATTAGGCCCTGATAGTTTTTATAAGTTATAATTGTCCGATTGACTTCGTTTTTTTATATTTTTAAACAGTAAAAAAAGTACTTCCCAGTTAAACACTAAAGAGATTTTAATTCCCATTAAAAAAATAAATTTGTACCTTCCTACATTCTTCCCAATTGTGAATCACCGTATGTAAAATTTAGAGAAGGGCTGTGGCGGTCTGGATGCGACGTTGCCTAGTCAATTTTCTGTTTAGCCCGCAAACCTCAGAGGTAAAGTTAGAATGGCTGGATTATAAACCATAAAACATATCTAAAAAATGCATTAACAAATATTTATATATAAAAATATTGAATCCACAAATGTCTAGAATATAGTCAAACCTTATGATATACTGTGTATCATAAATTCAAAATAGTCTTGATAATTTAAACATCAGGTACTTAGAAGTAAGAACAAAACTTAATGCTAAATGTTTAGACAAGCTAAATTGTTAATCGATGTCAATCATTAACTTAAATTAATCACCTCAATAATCTTCAAATACAGATCATAATTATTCACATACTTGTACTCAATAATTTGTATATATACCGGCAGTAAGACTCCCAGAAAGCAACTGGCAGCAGAGGCATCATGAATGAGTGCTCAAGCCACCGGCACAGTCTAAAAACACGTCAGTAGACAGTGGAAGTTGGAATGGGAAATTTTAATTTTTTTATTTTCTTTTGCTCATTTTTATCAGTTACTACATAAGTTACAGCTTTCCACCTTCCTGAGTTCCTGCTTTCCAACTTCCTGGTAGTAATGTTGCTTTATAATACCAGGTCAACAACAAAGACTCTGGCAGTAGACAAATATAAATAACATTCCTTTCGAAATTAAACCTAATTTGGTTAGTATTGGACCTACGTGCTTCAGTCTTTGACTAAACATGGTATTTTGTTTAGCTTTATTATTTTTCTGGTTAGGCTAGTAATTAATATATCCTTTTATTGCACTTGTACAGTGTGCAACATACCATTGAAACACGGAAAAACTGTTTGTGTATAGAGAAATAAATGCTCTTCTTGGCATGTCAGCACAGTTTATGTCTTAGTGCTACATCATCATTGGTGCAGACTGGCTGTTTCCTATGTGTTTTTAGTTTATTCTGAAAAAATTTTACAGTACATTTTTGGGTGAAGTTTTGATATAGCATCTTACGTAATAATGAAGCATCATTTTTTTGAAAGGCAAAGTAATTTTAACTGTGATTTTTGTGATAGGCAAAGTATGATGGAATAAGTTTAGAAGTTAGCTTGGTTCATTTTCTGTTATCTTGGTTTGTTTTTATTTTTTATTTCTTCAATTCTTTTCACAAAAACAAATATTTAGATAATTTTATAATAATGCTCGTAATTGTATTATAAATGACATCAGTTAACCCATCTTTCTAAGAGGGAATAACTGAAAATAGATAAAATTGACATTCATACCTAAAACTATTTAACAAACAGTACTGAATTGGCGATTGTTTAAAGGGCTTTGCCAGACCAGAGGTCACATTAATTACGGGTACTGAAAACATCAAGCCAACGAACAGTTCACAGAATACAATTCAAAAATATTATTGAAAGACTATACAATCTTGCAGTTGAGGGATACATTGTATGTCAAGGGACTCTACATAACACTGAGTTACTGTGATCTTATGTACACAACTTTTTTATTTACAAAATAACTGGGTAAGTTAGTTATATTAAATCTCTCTTACTTAATAAATTATCTTATTAAAAATAATAGATTTACCTTGAGCCAGTTCAAACCTTGGAGCTGATATGGCCTCAACACACCACCTTCCAACAGTTCTGGCTGCCCCTCCGGAACTTCCAAACCCATAGAGTTTATATGAACTTTGACTGGCAAATCCACAGGTTCATCAGTCTTCTTTAAAATATTATCAGCATCTACTCGCCTCCTTTTTACATTATCTATAGTCTGAAAGTCAGTAATTGTATAATTAAAGTAACTTCATTTTTTTAATTATTTTGAATACTTTTGTTTTTTATACATACAAAGCTATACAATCAAGTTTAGGCGTATTTATATGCTGAGACTGTTTAAGCATTAGCCAACCAGAAATATTCTGCCACAACTATATTCAATCTCATGTCTCATTTAATAGCTAGCTATACATAGAGTTTAACTATTAACACTAGATCATGAAGTATGACATAATTTATGTTGTACACAAAATCTCTTCTAAAAGCGAGGTACGGCATAGTTTATGCTGTTGCATTAAAATCAATAAAACATATGTTGTTGTGATATGTTTATCATCAAGCAATCACAACAAAGTTTATCATCAACGCAGAATGTTCTGTTCTGTTTCACATTTTTAATAATATTTTATAAATGTAGGAAATAAAATTAAAACGTGCAACAAGAAAATTCCGCTCAATTACCGCCTGGCGCAGATGTCGGGAGTGGGAAAATGGCAGATGTTTGTCGCATGACTGAAGAATAACCAAAAGACGGAATAAGGTGTAATAAATGTTAATCTGCAGAGAATGAAATACTCTAGACAACAAAACAAATTGCAATGTTGTAGGTGCTTTGGGTGTTTTACTAAAAATGTTTATGTATACTCCTGTCTGTGTGATTTTCCAACGGCTAGGTACGGCATAATTTATGCTGTTGAGAAAATTTGTTCTTCAAACTTTATTTTTGGCTGTAATCTAACAATTCTTGTATCTAACAATACTACTCAGAAATACATGTTCTATCAAGTGTTACCGTTTTAAAAATTCCCAACAATTATTTTATATTTTTTATAATGCTTACAATTAGCAAAATTTTGCAAGTGCCGTTCACACAATTTGCGCTGACTTATGGTGTTATAAGTTTTAGACTTTTTGGAATATTTTCATAATTTTATAATTTCTTGTAGCTAATAGATTGTACTAGTAAAGTACATATAGTAAAAATTTACAAAACAACTATACATACCCTTCATTTTTAGATTGTTATGTAATTTTTCACAGACATTTTTCGTTTTTGTGGTTTTTTAATTTCCCCCAATAAACTAAAAATATGTCTATGGGTACAATATGACTATTTTTCCTAGACAACCTTTTCTTGTCTATTCAATGGTGATTTTTTTTTTGAATTTTTACTTATACTAATTGATTACCTACAATGATCATACTGTAACTTTGCACATTTTTTCATTTTTGCGTCTTATGTAAAAACAAAATTCCAAAAAAATACCTAGTAGTTTACCTAAAATGTAACAACATATTATTATAGTGCACTAAATAATAAACAATTTGGCTATCTTAGAACTATTTACACATTTTCTTAGTGCTCCTAAGGAGGGTTATAAGTGTTAATTTACGTACAATATTTTCAATTTTTTCCAATTTTTTTCTTGAAAATAATTATATACTAATTCGTTATTTGAGTTTTGATGGTAGTATGTGAATGTACAGTTCTTGAGAAGAAAAACGAAATGATAAAATTTACATTTGGAGCATATTTAGTATTTTTTATGATTTTTACAAAAAAAGCTTGCATAGCGCAGAAAAAAGGACCTAGCAGTTGGGAGTTCATAATGGTTCACCTGATGTTCACGATCTAGGGTTAAATGATCTAGGGTTTACAAGTACATATTTTGTTAACCCTCCATAACAAATTATAGTTTACACAGTTTGTTTTTTTCTCAGTGTACATTAAGTTTTATTGTGATATGTACTTATGGTTAGTATTTTCTATAATTTTTTAAAATAAAACGATAGATTTACTTAACATTTAACTGGTAGAAACCATATTTGAGAATCGATGATACTCAATTGTAATGTTAGTTTTATGATGAAGGTAAACATAGCATGACCTAAGTGGATAGTTACCAGGCAATAAAATAAATATATTTTGCTATTCAAACTTAAGGTTCCAAACATTTTGAATAAAACTAAATGTTTTATTTAAATAAATATTGTTTCTAAGGTTAATACGTAATTTTTTTATACAAAATTACTTACGAAATAAATGTTTGTCAGTAATCAACTATTCAGGTCAATCAATATTAATAGGTTGCAATCACTTCTTAGACTTTGTCATAAGAAATTACCAAAACAATATTCAATTTCCAAAGTCTGTTTACAAATACAACGATTAATTGGTGTCTTGGCTCACAGGCTAAGGCTACAGACTGCACAGTCCAAAGTCTGAATCCCCAAATGAATAATACATTTATTCCACAAATAAAAACATAAAATACAAATACAGAAATGTGTTTGGAATATAACTAAGCCGCATTTACCATTATAGGTGGCTTACTATAACTAAACAAAATATTCTAATTAAAAAAATCTATGAGCCCAGCCAGGTCCTTCAAAAACATAAAATTCTTTCTGGTGTCTGCAATAACGTGAATTTAACTGGATTACTGTATAAACATTGAATTGGTGGTATACAAAATATAATAAATTAAACCAATATACAACAAATATATTAAATCTATAAATAAATATTCAAATATTTATTGATGTTCGCAAGGGAGTACATACATACAACCAAGTTGTTGACAAATTGAGAAAATATGATTGGGTTGTGATTAGAACAATATATATATATATATATATATATATATATATATATATATATATATATATATGTATATATATATGTATATGTATATATATATATATATAAAGTCAAACAATCATTTAAAAAAGATGCATCCCCTTGACAGTATAACCAGGTTTTCAATTTATTTAAAATATAATTATTGACGTTTTGACAATACTTTATATCATTTGATAATTGGTTGAAATATTTAGAACCATTTTAATGAAATGATTGCTTGAGACATAATTTGTTGACTTTTGGTAATCTGAAAACTCATTGTTAAGTATTTCTTGTTTGATAAAATCACTGGTACCAGTTTTACCACATCTAATGAAAACAATATTTAGCACTTTATAAACGTATAAATGTTGATTTGGCATTATTTTAAATTGTTAAAATAATGGAAAAGAACTTTCTCTTTTGTTACAACTCATAATTGGTCTAATTAAACTATTTTCAGCTATTCCCAGTTTCCCTATTTACAATTTGTAAGCTCCTCCCCAGCAGTGAATACCATATTGCAATCTAGAATCAACTCAAGAATAGTAAATTGTTTTGAACAAACTAGAATCAAATAAATTCTTAAGGAAATAGTCTAATTGTAGGGTTTAACTTGTTATGCAAATAGATCTGTTTATATCATATCAAAATTTCATAAAAAATAACCCCTAAATATTTAAAACAGTTTAGTTTTATAATTTTTTTCATAGATACATTATAAAATTTGAATTGTGATAAATTAAGTCTGTTGTGAAATTTAAACTATTCTCCATACTAAAGTTGACATATTGAGTTTTATTAACATTTACTTTCATTTTATTATTTGAGCACCAATGATTTAATAACGTTAAATCAGCATTTATCTTAGTAAAAATGTCATTTACGTTTACATTGAAATAAAAAAAAGGCAATATCATCAGCAAAAGCGCTTAGTTGACCATGGAATAGAGCCAAACAACGGCTTCCTTCCTTGCCTAAACATCCTTAAATTTGTTGAAGGGGACTATACAAGAAACAAGTGTTGCAATGATGCAAAATCATAAAACTTCATATGACTATTTGTGATTCAAACGCAAATGTATATGTGGAGATTTTATTTGTATGTTCAAAATCAATATTAACGACTGTATGATTTAATTGTATCATTAATCAACATACTAAACAAATGAAGGAGGTACAAATATTCTTTACCGTCTTGTAATAAAAGATGGTATCAAGAGTTAACATCTAACGTTTGTTGCTTCTGGATACCATATAATATAAATTAAACCCACTGAGGAACCAATTATCAGGTGACGTACAATTTTTATCACCATTAGTGGTATAAGTAACCAACACATACATTACCTCATGATCTATGTAGTCTGTGACCAGAGCACGTTTCTTTGAATTCTTTTTTGTTTGATTTGGAGAGGAAACCACTTCCCCATTGATTTCTTTCAGGCTGCGTGAGTCTGGATTACCCTTGTTTTCATCCGACTTCTTTTTTATTTGTTTCCTTTAAACAATACAGGATAGTTTTTAATATGTTTAGCTGCGGAATTGAATCACTAATATTATTACGTAGAAACAATCATAGTGGATATTTTGTATCAGATATTCAAAACAAATTAACTAAAACAAGATATGTTAATTCGAGACATGTATTTTTTGTATGTCTTAACATGAATTTATGGTAAATTCAAGCCTGATAAGATATACAACGTAATTTTATTAGCATTAAAAATATTAATAGTAAACCATATTTATAACATTTTTTTTTTTAATCAGGAAATTAGCTAATTACCAATCACAAACCTGGGGCGACTATAACCCCTGGTAATGTCAGGGAGCTTGAGTTCAATACTTGATAGATGAAATAAGAATTTTATGACCATTTTTCTTGTAATGAATAGTGTGATTGTCTTTTTTTAATAAGGATGAAATTATAACTTCAAAGAAATGTAAGATTAAGTCCAACAGAAAGTTTCCAAATTACCACGTCACCTTTTTTACAAGCTGTTAAAACTGAATTTTGTCATATCCCATTGCTTCTGACAAGAAAACAAATATTTGGATTCAGAACTAAGTTATATCAAGACGAAAAATTGAAGCTAATTATTCAATAATTACACCTTCTAGTAATAACCATCACTCTAGATGTTTTTGGCCTGTTTGTATCAAAAATTTGTTTTATATTTATAGAGAAGATCAAAATTGTTCCTGATACACAAATTCATAGCATGTACTAGATGACATTTTCACATGAATTTATATTAAATTTTCATTACATTCATGCTCGAACATGTAAATTAGGCAATTTGGTTTAGTTCCAAATCTAGGGTTAATAGAAACTTATCAGTGTAAGTCAAACAAAACATACATATTTTAGTACATTACTCATACATGGAAACTGTAGTGAAAGTAAATGATTCAAATTAATACACTGATTAATCTGTAATGCTATCACCAGTATCTTACAAACTTTGAATCAAAACATATTACAAATACTTACTTTTTAGATTCTGTCTCTTTAGAATCTTCAATTTTTTTCCACAAAAAATTTGTATAAAATTGGCTTTGATTCAGTAGATGCATTAAACGCTTGTACTTAGCTTGTTTCTCCAAATCTTCTTGTGCTTTTAGTTCCTAAAAATTACATTTAGGTTATTTTAATAGGGATTCGTCAATTGATAACTTTTTAAAACAAAAACAAAAAATGGCTAAAAAGCAAGATTGTTTTGAAAGTACATGAACCAGTTTCCTTTCGTCCTATATATTTTCAAGAACATACTATTCTAACAGTATGAGGTTATTGTGCTTTATCTACGTAGCCGACTTACAGTACAGTAACTTGGGTCTTAGAACGCCCTATTTTGGATAACCTCATGCTTCAACATGATTGATTTATGGTGATTTCTGTAAATTTTTATTTACAAACAAATATTGAGATTGCTGATAGGGTATTTGTAGCGATCAAGCCGTTTTGAACAATTTTAAATCAGAAATTCAGTTGAAAATAATAAAAGAGAATCGCCATATTACCAGGATTTTTTCCTAATTTTCCTAAATTAGGAATACGAAAACATGTTCATTTCTTAATATGATTATTTTGACCATTTGTCAGGAGCCAAACAGAGATTTTGTTTGAAAAGTTTGTTTCAAATATGAAATAGTCATGTCAAGATAGAAAAAGCAAATTACAATATTCAGTCATTCATTGGCAGGTTCAGAGAAGAACGACTAGTTAGAAGAGTGGAAGAAAAGTCATGCAAGGGTTACTTTTAAAAACTTGTGCCTATTAGCCTCAGCCTGTCTCAAATTAGAATGAACAATTTGAAGTTCTAATCATGCTGACACCTTTAACCTCTATTTTCATATTCAGTTGAATATTACCACTATTTCAAAAACCTCTTTGATTCAAATAAAATGAAAAGGTTTTTATACATGGTTAAGTGGAAGAGAGGACTGTATAGTCCTAATTTTGCCACTAAAATAAAGGCTTTTTTATTCGCTCAAGGTAGGACTACTTAGTCCTCTTTACCACTTAACCACAAATAACTTTTTCCTAAAATTCAAATAGATTAATTAGTAAGACACAATTCAAACTGCACCCTGTACAAAAGGTTAGAAACAAACTACCTATTAAAAAAATTAATACTTGAATTATTAATTTATATAATATTCAATTATTTTACTAACCTCTTTATATTGTTCTCTGACTCTTTTTTCTTCCTTGGCATTTTCTTCTGCCATTTGCTTCTCTGCCTCTTCCATTTCTCTTGTAATAAGATGTTTCTCTCCATCTGTATATAGTTTATACAGTTTATAAACTATATATAGTTATTTATAATATACAATCTCTCTCTCTCTCTCTCTCTCTCTCTCTCTCTCTCTCTCTCTCTCTCTCTCTCTCTCTCTCTCTCTCTCTCTCTCTCTCTCTCTCCCTCTCCCTCTCCCTCTCCCTCTCCCTCTCCCTCTCCCTCTCTCTCTCTCTCTCTCTCTCTCTCTCTCTCTCTCTCTCTCTCTCTCTCTCTCTCTCTCTCTCTCTCTCTCTCTCTCTCTCTCTCTCTCTCTCTCCCTCTCCCTCTCCCTCTCCCTCTCCCTCTCCCTCTCCCTCTCCCTCTCCCTCTCCCTCTCCCTCTCCCTCTCCCTCTCCCTCTCCCTCTCCCTCTCTCTCTCTCTCTCTCTCTCTCTCTCTCTCTCTCTCTCTCTCTCTCTCTCTCTCTCTCTCTCTCTCTCTCTCTCTCTCTCTCTCTCTCTCTCTCTCTCTCTCTCTCTCTCTCTCTCTCTCTCTCTCTCTCTCTCTATATATATATATATATATATATATATATATATATATATATATATATATATACATACATATAGTTTATTAATCATTTTAATTCAAAACAAACTTTTTGAATAATAAATAAAAACAAAACCAGATAAACTCAAATCAATGACACTTCCATAGGTTGTTTCATACCATTATCTTGTCCAACTCAGTTTACCAAGCCACTGGTGGCATCAAAAAGACAATTTTACCCATCTGAACTGTATTTCTGGTATTTGGTTTCCATTTCTACACAATGTTTGAGGGTAAATGCTACTATAAAAATAGTTTCTCCTATTTTAATGAATATGATAAAGAAAGCGTTGTCTGTCATAATTTCTGTCTTACATTGAGTTGAACGAACTGTACAAAATTATGTTATTTTGTGTATGAAATGAATGACCAAAACAAATAGTAATGTCTGTGAAATATTCAACCTTGGATAAAACCTAAGTTAAAATTAATAAAAACATTAAATTATACTAAGAAAATAAAGGTTTCAAAAATATGGCAGAAATGGGCTAAAATGAGTTATTTATTGTAAATATAACATATTTATAAATGATACGTCGATGACACTATAGTTTTTTATAAAGGAAACACAAGACAATTAGAACTATTGAAGAAATATCTAAATAGTATTTCACCTGACCTACAATTCACATTGGAAACAGAAAAGGATAATAGCTTAACTTATCTAGACCTAAAACTCAAAAAAGAAAATAACAACATTAAATTTACTGTATACCGCAAACCTACCACTACTGACCATACCATCCATGCAACCTCTTACCACCCAACGATTCATAAAATGGCAGCCTATAATAGTATGGTCCACAGACTTCTATCCATACCTATGGATAAAGAAGATTACGAAACCGAACTAGCCACCATCAAATACATTGCCATAGCCAATGGATACAATAGTGAAATAATAGAAAAAATAGTTAATAAAAAGAAGAACAGAAATTCACACACAAAGATTCCTAATACAGATAAAAAATTTGTATCATACGAAAATGGCCATTATCTACACCATACATTATCAAAAGAATTAAAGAAACAAAATATCAATGTGTCATATAAGACCTCTAATAAACTTAATAAACATCTTAACATCCAAAAACACAACAAGAACAAAAATACAGGTATTTATAAGATAAACTGTTCTGATTGTCCAAAGTAAACATTGGACAAACAGGTCGTTATTTTAAAAAACGTTTCTCTGAACATCTTCCGAAACAATCAACAAGTCAGAAAGCAAAAGTTGCTGAACATTTAATTTCCAATAGACATAATGTTGACAGTTTAGAAAACAATTTAGAAATTTTATATAAATGCAACAAATCACATTATATGAATACAATAGAAGAACTCCCATGAAGAAGAACTCCCATATTTACAATGCATTCAAATCTGATCCAAGTAATATTTTGAATGACAAATTAAAATACAAGTCCAACGTACTGTTCAACCGAATAAACAACTTGCAGTCACAAAGGAAGAAAATCAATATAATTAAAGTCCAAGGTCAACAGGTGGGAGTAGGGTAACATGTTTGAGTACGTTATCTGCTCATTGGTCATCAGTTGGTGTCTATCGCCGTGCGGCAAATGTGATATTTTAATATGTTTAAATGTTTAAAATTTTAATGTTTTTAGTGTTTTAGTGTAATGTAAATAGTGACGTTTTTGAAAACCCTGATGATGAAGCTCTATGCTTCGAAATGTACATAGCAGATTGTGTTTGAAGAACTGTTGACAGGAAAAAAAGGTAATTTAACCAGTATTATTTCTATAATATAACAGTTCTGGAGGCTAATAAAACAAAATGAATAAAATATTCAGCTGTGCTGGCCATTCCACTGCATTACGGAAACCTATTTGTCCAGCAGTGGTGGACATCTGACTGCCGGGAACAAACCATGTGAGTGCTTTGCCGACGTGACTGTGACATGGCAGAGCTGGCCACCCGACCTCAGAGGACTATTTATTTTGTAGCAATCCCGAGCTGACTAAGTACTCACAATGTCCAGCACAACTGGCCTACTGATCGCAAAGGGTTAAAGGCATGTCTATCAGGGACTAATTGCTTCCATTTCAACTGAACTTGCGAGGTTTTAACCATTTTTTATCAGTTTTTTTAACAATTAAATATACTTTTCATACAATATTATACTTCTTTTCCAAAAGTTGTACGAGATGAGTTTTGAAGCTTTTATTTCAAACAAATTTAGAGGTTTTTTTTATGTGTTGTTAAAAAGAAATGGACATAGAGATACATATAAATTATCTATATATGTATAGACAATTTCTGCATATTAAATCCCTCAATTTCCTTATGGATTTGTGAAATTTATTACATTTTATGTTTTATATAACTTTGTACAATTACTTACGAAACAAATATATATATATATATATATATATATATATATATATATATATATATATATATATATGGCCTAGCTTAAATGATATTTTACAGTTGTGTAAGGGAGTATGTTGTGTGACCTTGAACCACCTATTTATTTACAATTGGACTGGAAGTATTATCCCCACAAATATAGTACAGTACATGACCAGAATGTTTACAGTTTGTGAACTAAGTACCATGTCATTGGTTATTGGCGTACCAATTAAAAAAAAACATAAGACTACTATTTGGAACATCACATGCACTTGAGAAGCTTAAAGACAATCTATAACTTTACAACATAGTAAAATTAACAAATTATTGACTGGTAACAACATTACATCTAATTTTTAATAGTAGTACCGGGAGACCAAACTTCGCTCAGTTGAATTTTGCAAACTGAAGAAATAGCACCTAATAGGGGCTTCCAACAAATAAATTTCCCTATCTTAAAAAGAGACATAGATAATTTTTGTTTTAACTAAAATTATATTTTTCCTTTTAGACATACTTTAAACTACTTTTCAACTAAACTCCCGTTTAAATCTAAACATTTTGGTATCTTGATAGGAGTTGCTTTGTTCCATCTTCATACAAATCTGCCGTCTGTTTTTCAACCAGTTTTCCCCTACCTGTTTGACTTCTTCATCACTGGCAAATCTCCGACCTCAAAGATTAAGTTGTGGAAACACATGGAAATCGTTAGAAAAAGTGTAGAGAATAACGAGGTTGTTAAAAAATCTCTCAACAGAACTTAGTTAAAACATCTTGTGTTGTAAAGCTGAGTGTTGTCATGAACTTTGCGAGACAAAAGAATGGGCCACTTTTTCTGGATGGCGTGATGAAGTCTCTTGAATACATTGCAGTACCGTTCAACATTGATTGTTGTTCCATGGAGCAATACTCCCCTTACAGTCTCAAAAAACTGTGGCCATCACTTTTCCTACTGATTCAGTCATTTTTCTTTAACAGGAGCTTTCTTTACCCAGACCATACTCTGGCGTTTGTATTCAGGAATCGAATGGTGAATACAAGTTTAATCTCCAGTAACTTCTCTTGAAAACACAGCTCCACCTTCATTTTCAAACATATGCAAAAATGTTTGATCAGATGCACCCTTAGTGGCAACCCTTAGTGTTGTCTCCATGGTGACTGAGCCGTAACTGACCAAACGTGCTTGTCACAGTTGTCAAACCGGTTCTCAGTGGTGCCACTACAACCACACTACAATACCCTGTGCCCTGAAGCTGTCAGCATTGTACTTATGTGAGTAATAAAGATGGGAAACTTACTTTTTGGACACCCTTCGTATAACTCCCAGAGGATCCTGATTGTCATTTATTGTTGCTTTACCTTATAGGTTATTACTAGTTTCGTTTCGGAGGTCTTCTGCGTTTACCTTTGGCCCCTTTATGGAACTCACAACCTTTGTGGGAGGGCTCAGCCTACAGCCTCGCCAAGGCATTCTGCTACAGTCCCATTTGTGGATATCGAATTGTCACCTTGTAAGGAAGATCGGTCTATGGCCTCGCCAGGATTTTTAAGCAGTATGACCATGAATTTTTGTTTTTGGGGCAGTGGAGTCCATAAACATAGTCTATTCTAAAATTTGATACTGTATTATATTAATAATTAAGAAAGGAATGCCTTTAATTTGATACTCCACTTGAGTGTATTAGGTTACCATTAGCCAATTTTGTGTTTTTTAGCATATTTTTTATTTGGGAGGGGAAGGGGGAGCCCTAAAATGTTGTCTCATCTAAATTGTAATGGTGTAATGTGATTAAAGAGATATACCCCACTTTCTGTCTAGAAGTTGTTATTCCCATCTTAAAAAAGCAGAACCTTTTTGGCACTTGAGAATATAAGAGCAATTAGTCTACTTTCTGTCTTCTCAAAAATTATAGAAAAATGTATAGTAAAAATATTAACAAATTATGTAAAATCTATAAAATTAGATAAAACAATTTTTATAGATTTTAACAATGCCTTTGATCTTGTGGACCATAAATTATTGTTGAAGAAATTGGAAGATGCCGGTGTTAGAGGGTTGGCTTTGAAGTGGTTTGATAGTTTTCTTGTGGGGCATAGTCAAAGAGTAAAAATTAACAATTAAGTGAGTAAACCTTTAATTAATTGTAAAAGCCGGTGTTTGGTAAGGACCAGTGCTATCTGCTAAATTATTTGCAGTATTCATAAATGATTTACTTGAACAAAATTTTACATGTTCAGGTAAGTGCTTTTGCAGATGATATAGCTTTTATGTTTTCCAATCAAAATCAAGTAAACCTCCAAACAAACATAAAATAATGATTTGAATGTTTTAAGAACATGGTGTTTCACCAAAAAATTACTGTTAATGTAAATAAATCGAAATACTGTATATTAACTTTCATCTTACAGGCTTCAATTTTGTAAATCCAATTTTGTATCATAATTTTGTATGTGATAGCGTTACCTGTAACTGTAGTCCATCAGAGAAAGTTTCCAGTTTTAAATACTTAGGTATAATACTAGACGAGAAAATGTCATGGAAATTGCATGTATCCAATACTATACGAACAACTAGATTAAATATTAGAAAGTTTTATTTTATCAGAAACTTTTGTGATGTGCAACTGTTGCAAACTTTGTATTGTGGACTGATTCAATCAAGATTACAGTATAGTATCATCTGTTAGGGAGGGACCTGTGTAACAACTATTAAAAACATCAGAACACGTCATAATAGATTTAATCGAATTATCATGAAAGTCAATATTAAAGAATCGTCATTTTCTTAGTACTCATTTTTAAGAATTTTGCCTATTCAACATCTATTTGTTTTCAAAACATTAAGATTGTTTTATATTAGATGATATTAAATAAAATGTTTTTAAGCAATCTTACAATTATCTAATAATAAGATAATTGTACACAATTATTTAATAAATTGCCACTCAACGATAAAGCAAGTAACCAACTGAGTGATTTTTGTAACAAATTAAAAGCATGGTTGTTCACTAAAAATAACAATTTTTTTGAATCAGGTCATAACTTAAAACATTATTATTTATAGTTCCTTAGGATATTTTGTATTTTACTTATTATTTCTTTTTAACGATTTGTTCTTTTTACATTAAAAGCAGATGCCACAGGGAGCTGCAAATAATTAAAGTGCCAGAACGAGATTGGTTGGACTTGTTTTTTAGTTTGTTTTCTACTTTGTATTTCCTAACCACATTACTGGGAAAAATGGATGGTTTTTTTAAGCAATTTTAATGTAAAACAAGTGTTTATTTTGTATGAAAAAATATTCAATATCTCATAATGGTCAATATTGTTTTTTCTGCTAGAAATAGATAACACGGGACGTCTAGTGAGCCTCTGGGGAAGAAATATGAATTTTCCCAGTGTTGAGACTGGTGCCAAATCAATTTCTTGTAGTCAGAACCCCCCAAAAAAATTTTAAATCCTTGGAGCCAAAACAAATTTGTTTCCGGACATGGCTTGTTTTAGGTAAAAATATAACGTCCAAGTCCCAAGTCATTTGTTTCTGATAAATTTAAAATTCAAATTCACACCTCCTAGTACATTGTTAATATTTATATATAAAGTGGTTTTTTTCAAAACATTACTAAGTCATGCGAGGCCTTTCCAAACTAGAGTCATCATGTTTGAAAAATACTGAACTATTAACCCATTGCTAATTAAAGATGTAGCCTTCACGTTCCACGCCGAGTGGACCGATAACTCAATTACACACTGCCGCCACACTGGGTGTTTACAGTTGCGTCACTCGGTCCTTGGAGTCAGTGTAATCGCTGTTACAATGCACCCATTTGTTTTGAGGCGCTTATCTGTCTGTTTCCTTATGCTATCTTTGTTACTGTTTCCTGTCACTGTTGTCTCGATTACTTGATATTAGTTTGGGGAATTTAGTCCTTGCGTTCGGTCTCAACGTTTTGTCGTGTTTGTGATTTCCAGTAAAATAGAGGATAAATTGGGATCATCCGAATTGGATAGACTACTAATATGGTCAGTGTAATGATTATAACGATAAAACGTGTAGAATTTGCGAGTGTGCTAGGCCGGCAGGGCAGGTGCGCACCAAGCTTCGTGATCTGCAATGGGTTAAAAAACTTGTTTGAAATAACATTTAATTTGTTGGATGAGTATTCTACAAATATTCTCCTGCAATTACAAATATATTTTTTTTAATTTTTTAAACTTCACTTGCCAGTTCACATGGGCTACAATCCTGTGCATGAACTTAATTCAACGAGTGAAGTATCAACCGTTGGCTCGGTGGGGATCCGAACTTTGTACCTTGCCCTACGCAGTCTGAAGCCTTAGCCAATGAACCACCACGCCGGCTATGCTTCTCTTCTTCATACCTTGTTCCATAATAAGATATTTGGAATAGATATTAATTGAATGTGAAACAAAACTTTAGAGGTGTTCAAGTAATAACTTAATAAGAAACTTACTTTAACTTACTGAATTGTATACTTGAGTGAAAAAGTAAAAGGAAATTAAAGTAGTTTACCCGTTATTATAGTAGACTGGAGAAGCATAACACAAAACACATGTTAAGTTTGTAAATTATTTCAGGGATATTTATTGGGGAACCAATGCCCTGAAATACTCACGAACCTTATGTTTGTTGTGTTATCTCTGTCCCCAGTCTACCATAATACCGGCTAAACTACTTTAATTTCCTTTTTCTTTTTTAACTAAAATCTTAGGCCTACTGCCCTTAGTATTAATTCAATTTAATATTTGTAGGTTGCATAATTAGCATGATTTAACATTTTTCAATAAAAATAAAATTACTTTAATGCCAGTTACAATACAAGGATGGAATTTAACATTTATCAACAATAGGAACAGAGTATGACAATATTAATTGCTTTCATTCAAGATCAATCAGAGTACCAGTTAGGTATGTAAGTACATGTACTACAGACTGACATGTGTTTTTGTTCTCTATTTCCCTGGCTGTTCGACATTTATAATACATATATCTTTGACTTGTTCATATCAGATACTAGCACAGTACACGTCCTTCGTACGGGGTTTACGTTGATTTATATTGTGCTTATTGCATTCAGTTACAAAATATGTACCTACTGGCATCTGTATAATGCAAAAGTTCATTGTGGTCACGGTACCCCAAGAAAGAAGACATTATAACTCGCGAGATTTACCGAGGAACTTGTCCAGGCGATCCGCAGTAAACTAACTGGAGTAGGGGGAGCCGCCGAGTCATTGTATGCCATATGGTAAATTAAAAATAGAAAACAAAATCATCTAAAATTTAAATTGTTGTTTACATCCTGACTTGTTATTATTAGTAGATAAATAATAAATAATTGTATCAACTATTACTAATCAATTAATTAATAAATGACGCACTTGACATTTTTAAAAATGTATTTGTTTATAGATCTGTTGATTACCTATATCATAATTTGATTTATAAGCAAATTAATGTGCCTATTTCAAGAGCAGACTTTGCAAAGACAGCATAATATTTTGATTTTATTTTAGCAATAAGAGGTTTTAATTCGAATTAAAAATGAAAAAGACCTTTCTAATAAATGTACATAAACAACAAAGGAGGCGAAAATAAATTCTTTTCTACACAGAGAGGCACTATAAGTGCAGCTCGACCAGCAACACGGTAACCACAGTATGTATACTATGCGGTAATTGAGATCAGTCACATGGTGGAGAGGTATAACAGTGGTGGGACTAGGACTGCCCTCCCCTCCTAGTATTATTCCCCTCACACGCAGGCCAAGTGCCTCGGTAAGCCTCGCGAGTTATAGATATCACGTGCATATCCTATGATGTCACATGGTCGAAATGGCAACAACAAACACAAAAATACTGTTCTATTTCTCGTACTTTACAATTCCAGCTGATAAGTGGTAAATAACTTACCTACTATTCAGCTGAATGCTTTTATTTGATTGGTAGATTCAGTTACCAGTATTTTATCGAATAATCAAACCAGGTGGTTTCGCCCATGTGACGTCACAGTCTACTGCGTAGCCTCGTCGTGATACTTCCGTATTTTCTAGTTACGGTTGTCTAGTTGTGGTTGTGGTTAGGTTTAGTCCAGTATTTACTTCAGAACTATTTAAGTTTTTATTTATTCCAACAGCTGTTTAATGAAACTATTACAAACAATTAATTGACAAATTGGTATTTCCATAGGGTTGCATTGATAATTCTTAGAACCCCTGGGATTCTTTCCTTATGGAATTTCAAACTAAAGATATGCCTCTGTACTGTATGGGTGGGCGGGTCGGTCAATACCACTGTACTGTATGGTGGGCGGGTGGGTCAGTACCACCATACATGTATGGGTGGGTGGATGGGTCAGTACCATTGTACGTGTATGGGTGGGTCAGTACCACTGTACATGTATGGGTGGGCGGGTGGGTTAGTACCACTGTACTGTATGGGTGGGCGGGTGGGTCAATACCACTGTACTGTATGGGTGGGCGGGTGGGTTAGTACCACTGTACTGTATGGGTGGGCGGGTGGGTTAGTACCACTGTACTGTATGGGTGGGCGGGTGGGTCAATACCACTGTACTGTATGGGTGGGCGGGTGGGTACTTAATCAGGCATTGGCATGATAAATTGGCATGATATCTCTTATTGGTTACCAGTAAGTTCTCAAACTTATTACCCAGAACCCATAAGACCAGAACTCATAAGAATGTCCATGCAAAATTTAAGATGAATGAGTTCAGTCGTTTTTGCGTGATTGAGTAACACACACACACTCACAGACACCATTATATTTTTATATAATAGTAAGATGGAGAATCTAGAAAATTATTATTTTTTTTAAGTAATCAACTATCTCACAAAGACTTTTAAAAAATGTTGCACAAATTCAATAATATTGATAATGTTACTTGAAGACTAGATTTAATGTACCTTGATCTGAAGTTACAGTAGATGATGATGATTCTTCATGAAGACTTATATCTCTTGAAGATTCCATACTAGTGTCTTTATTTTCTGCAATTTTGTATAGCAAAACCCTAAACAAATTCAAACACTAAGCATTCATTACTATAAATAGATTAGACATATATTTTATGTAAATAACTATAGAGTGGGAGTTTTTTTTATTTGGCAATTTATTTAATTTTCAGGATTGAAATAGCCTACTTAGATAGGTGGTCTGACCAGACTCAGGCAGTTTATTAACAACTTTATACAGCAAATTTTAAACATATTTAAGTTAGGCCTACCTTACCTGAGTTCAAGTAAATGTCCCACACCATCGCTTGTAAAATCACAAGTAAGTGGCGAGTGTGTGAAGAGGTTTTACCTCTGCCTCATGGTCAAGGGTAGCAGTAATAAGTACATTTTTTTTTGTATTTAAGCTTATTTGTGTCTTATTACTTATGTTAGGTTTTACATAAATAAGGGGGATAATATTCTAATCATCTGTGCTGGCTATAAAAGATCACAGCTGATTTAAGTCTTAGTTCATAAGGTTTAGGGACATACGTAAATGGGGCATTCTGGGGATTATAAAAGGTTTACCCAACACCACTAAAAAGTCAAACATAAATACTCCACACCACAGCTTGACAAACTCACAATTAGATGTTCCAGACCACCACTAATTAAAAGGAACATCACGCTAACATAAAAAAATAAGATTTTAATGAAATAATTTTTGAATTTTTTAGTACAAAAAGAGATTACTGTGTAATAAAATGTACTTTTCCCTGAAAATATAGACCTGATTTTACCTTCTGATGATGTCACGATTTGCCAAGTCTAGATAATGCATTAATATCAAATATTGTATTAATTCTTTGGCTGCCAGGGTGAACATTTTTATTCTCTGAAAACTGCCAGAGTTTTATGCATATAAAACTGCCGGACTAAAATTTTTGACTTTGTATAAATTTTTGCAAGTATTTTATGTAATTTTTAATACTTTGGAATTTTATATATATATATATATATATATTATTAGTCAATCAAATTGGCTATATGTACCAGTACAGAAATATTCATTATAAAACTATATACAAATATTTTTGTTGTTACCAAAATACAGACTTTTGGCATTTAAAAAAAAATGTATATAAATATCAAAGCCATTCTCTATGTTATTTCCTAAACGCAAATGTTTTGAAAAGTAAATCCTGAAAATTTCAAGTGAGTATTCCACTAAGTTTACAGAATTTATTACGATAAATATAACAAATGGTCACTTACGTGGTTTTTTGTTATACAAAGTATATTATTCTAGTTTATGTACAATATACAACTTACAAAACATTAGTTGCTATTGTGTTTATTAAATATTAAAACTAATTATGTTTTAAGAATAAATAGAAGATTTTAAAAATATTTAGCTTACATTATATATACAAGTGTATTGCAAATTCACTTGCACAAATGGAGGATGAGGCACTCTAGGTGCACCTCAAGTCCACATCAAACACACACTGTGCATGATATCAATGACTAACTGGTGATATACGTCCACTCATGTTTGAAGGAAATAACAAATAAAACAACTCGCACAAATAATAACCTCACATCACACAATAAACAAACATCATAATGTTTACTTTACAATAGGGCGCATTACGTCAGACACCACTGGGGTCAGCTGATCACATTGACATTATTTATCAAACACACATAGTATAAAATAATATTTGTACTTAGGTATCAAGACTAATATGGAATGAACGTATATTTATTTGTGTTAATATTAAAGCAAAGTTCACAAGGATAACAAAAAAAAAAAAAAAAAAAAACAGTGCTACGAATTAATTACGCAACAATGATATATCGTTGCAAAGCAGTTTTGAGTAAATCTGTGCAACGAAATATCGTGTGAAAGAGTTTTAGGTAAAAATTAAAACAACTATATATATCCGTTGTAGGGCAGCCAAAGGGTTAAGAAAAAAATTCTTATTAACATATTGTGTGTGGGCCACTTCGAAGATTTGACTCTGGCGTAAGGGGCGGACCCTTTACTCATGACTGGCTGTAGGTGAGGATTTGCTCCGTGTGCTGGGGCCACGTCTCTTGAATCCGAGTGTTTAACACTTGTCCCCTCTCAACATGTTAAAAAATTTAGATATTATTATTAAGTCAACAAATTAATTTTTGGATTTTTGCTGAATTAGTTTTATAACTTCCTACAAAATCAAACATTGGCACTTTTTTGGACAACATCTAATTTCCTACAAAATCATAAGTTGGCACTTTGCAGACAACTTTTGATATCCTACATAATCTAACGTAGGCACTCAAAAGGGTTAATGCAGATAACCTGAGTAAACAAAAGGAACTACTGAGACTTCAAGTATGTAAATATGGTAAAACTTCATTGAAGCAGATTTATAACAGAATGCAAAATGTGTACCATACACTCATACTTTGGACAATGGCAAAGGGTCAACTTACCCTGAGTGACAAATTATACAGTAGGCTTACACTACATCAAAACAAAACTAAAAAAAAAACAAATTTGTTTTATTTTTGTTTATTACATAGAATTCTATTTGACATTTAATTGGAAATAAGTCTAAATACAAAGTAATTCTGAAATTTTTTATTTTACTTTGTATTATCTTAAAATACCATACTGGGTTTGGATTTTATACTTTAGAGTTCAAACTGAGAATGAAACTTAACATAATATTTGATCAACATTTTGGTGAATTGTATTAATTTGGCAGGTGACATGTAACATTTTGGTCCCGCATATGCGTGTCCATCCGTAAGAGTTGCTTGATTTTTTGGCCAGCCTCAGTTCTTGGACAGAATAGATATTGTGGATTAGCTAGCCAAGGCCAACATGAGATCTCATGATCCCCTCTCAAAGGTGAGAAGGAGGGAGGGTACAGTTGGCCCAGCCTAAAGGTGCACGTGACCATGAGAAGCTGCTAATAGAAGTGGGACAGGGGAGGGGGTACTTGTCTAAACACTTTACACTGATCAGCTGACTAAAAACAATAGTAACCGGTGTATAAAAATGTGTTAGTAACTACATATTGGGCGCTACAATAACAATCTTATGAAGGCACCAGTGCGGGTAAGATGCACTGAGTGGAAGTAAGACAAAGAACTTCTCTTCCTCAACTGTGTAATTACAATTTATAAGTTTCATGGCTACCATAATGGCAGAAGGCACATTTCTTTAGTGATGTGTAAAATTTAAATCTTTGGACGCAAACGATGAAAAAGATTAGTATAAACAAGCTTGCGAGCACAGTTAGGCTAGGCTATCTGTACAAGAGATGGCTAGGCTTAGTTGTGAGACATTGACTTGACAAATAGAAGCCAGTTACTAAGTCATGGTCTTTTACATTACCCTTTTGTGTAATATGTAACATTATAAATAACAACTATTCACATGTAACTAAAGGATTGTTTTTGTGTTCACCCTGGTGAATTTCAATCCTGTAAAAGATAGGACTATTTGTTGTAAAACAGACAGTCATTATAGTTAAAAACCTTCAATCCCTATTAGTTCATTGTAATGAGGACCAACTGTTACATACCTTCTTATGTTAGACATGGAGATTTACTCTTAACTCCATAGTTTTTCTTTTCACAGTACAATCAACATAATTAACAGTTTAAACATATCTGTACAGAATATTAATGTCAATGGACGTCAATAGTGTAATAGAGAAAATATCTTATTATTGTATTAAATAGAGCGAATTGTCAGAACCCAACACTCTTTTTGGGCAACAAGAGGATAATAGCCTGCCGTAGGACTTACCATATAATAGCGTATAACCCCTCAGAAGTAATTACTTCAAATAATACATTAGAGTTGAATATCTACATTATTTAGATGAACGAAATAAAATAGCCTAATGACTGATTTCATACCTTTGGTAAGGAGTCCAAAGTTAGCAGCATACGGTTTTACGTTAAAAACCTTAATGTATGAAATGGAGTTTGAGTTTAGTGAAGCAGAAATCAGAAACGAGGTTCAGACTTCCCCCTTATTTTTGTTTTCCCGCGTTTGCTACGACCATGCACCAGTTTTCTCCGTAAATTAGGCTTTAGTTTAACCATGGATTTCATATATACAATATATCTATTTATTTTTTTAAATTAGTAATCTAATCCATGTATTTATATTTTACAAGATTATAATAACAGGGCGTATTTGTATAATCAACTATTTTTAAAAGCTACTACCGTTTATTGAAATTAAATATTGTTATTTATTTAATAGGTGTTTCATATTTTCATTTCAGATGATATACCAATTACATCAAACACCCTATTATGATTGATAATTTAAATAATCAGTATAATAATGAGTTGTTAATTAGCATATTACCAACACGTATTTAGGATGTGAGATGTGATTAGAAAATTTCTAAATGTAAATAGAAATTAATAAAATTACATGTTAGTATCGTTATTAATTTATCATTTGTTAAATTATAGTAATTAGTTTCATGTTATTTTAAACTGTGACACTATATAGTTTTTGCGACCGAAAATGTTTAGTGACTTCGCCTACACATGAAATATTATTTATTTATTTAGATTGTCATACATTGAGAATACATGCGGCACCGCTGTGAAATTTACAAATCGTTTCGAGTCCCTTGCTGTGGGGGATAATAGTGTAAATGACTCAACTATTTGTAATGCATCAGGGAAATGGCACCTGAAGTCTTTTAAGATAATCAAACCTAAATTGTCTGTTAAGTTAACTGGAAATAGTAACTTGAAAGCAGGTAAAGAAACCTTTACTCAAAGAAATGTATCTCTGACTTCTGTAAGAGGAAAGGTTTCTAGAGGCAGAGTTAGTACTGAATCTCCAGGGGAATCAAGTTTTAAGTTTCATGATACCGCTATATCCAATGTTTTGTTGATCGGGGACTCTCTGTTGCGTTTCTCTGGGGAAAGATGTAGGATGAGTGGGGCTATCGTGGATGTAAATCCAGGTGCTAGAATATCTCACATCAGAGATAAGATAATTAAGTATGAATCAGCGCAACCAGAAATTATTTACATTTTGATTGGAACTAATAACCTTGTTCGCGGATATGACGGTGGCGCTGGCTATAATGGTGGCTGAGGAAAAAGAGCGGTTCTCCACTCAATGGCGGACCTGTTGAGTACTGCTAAACGAACCTTCCCTAATACTACTGTGATTTTGAATAGCATTCTTACAAGAAGGGACATCAGTAAGCTAGCCCTCTTCCATTTAAATGAGCAGCTGATGCTTATGTGTAGTAACTTTAATGTTGAGTTCCTTGACAACAGCGGTGTGATTCGAAACTATCATCTTTCCCGGGACGGGAGACACCTCAATCGTAAAGGGAATTATTGTCTTGGGAATTTCATATTTCAGTCATTGGAAATAGTCCATCAGGCCTGTCGCTCCAAATGTACAGGAGGAGCTAATGATGTCATCTGTCTCAGCCCGCAGGTGTCTGGTCATGTTGCTGAGGGAGATTGTGTCCCGGTGAGTATCACCCAGTCGGGAAACGAGATCGAAGAGCTGCCTCTTGTTGTAGAGTAGCTCATGTAAACTTTAGATCATTAAACACTGGTTTTACGGAGTTGTGTTCTGTAATTGATGATTTTCAATTTTACTTGTTGGGAGTCACTGAATCATGGCTATCTCCGGATGTTCCCTCGTGTGTGTTCGATGTACCTGGCTACACACTTCATCGTTGTGATAGGCTGCCTCAGCTGAAATGCTGTGGTGGCGGAGTGGCTCTGTATGTGAGATGTGATTTTAAGTTTACTCTTGTTCGACTTCTCAACGTAGATATTCGCATTGAATATGTATGTGGCTTGGTTTGTCTAAAAGGTCAGAAGCTGTGTGTCTGTATCGCATATAGACCACCGGATGCACCATAACCTTGTCTAACCTCTCTGATACATGCTTTGTTTATTGACATGTCATCTGAGGTAGATTCAGTGATACTGTTGGGTGACCTGAATGTAAATTTTCTGGACCAAAGAAGAGCAGATGTTAGTTATCTTGAAAAAAATTTTCAATCTCTGGGCCTTGTCCAAATCATAAAGGAACCTACTCGTATAACTGGGAGTACATCTTCTCTTATCGACGTCATAATTGTGGATAAAAATTTCAATCCAGACGTAGGTATTGTCGATACCTCTAATATTTTTGATCATAGTGGTAAACGTATCACTGACCACAAGCTGATATACTGCGACGTGCTATGCGATAAACCTAACCAAAAGGCTAAGTTCATCTCTTATCGCAATTTTAAAGAATTTGATTGCGAGAAATTTATTGAGATTGCCTCCAGTGTGCGTTGGGAAGACATAACAACTCTGAAAGACGTTGATGAGATCACCAATAAATTAACGTCAAACATTATGAAGGTTTTTGATGCATGTGCTCCAATGGTGAGAAAGCGAATAACCAGGAATAAAGCTCCTTGGAGGGATTACAATGTAATTGCACTTACACAAAATAAGAATAGGTATAAAAATGCTTATCTTTTCCTCAAAACACAAGAATCGAGGCTCGAATATTGTAAGGCTCGTAATGCCCTTAATGTGGCAGTACATCTGGCGAAGAAGAAGTATTTCACCCAGAACCTAAACGTAAAAAGCACAAAGAAGTTTTGGGCTATTTTGCGTGCTGGTGGTATTCTGAGTAAAAATGAAGTAAAGCCACATACATATTCATTAAAAGAACTAAATGACTACTTCTCCACTATGGGCTGTGGAGGGAACATAAGTATGGATAAACTTTGTTTTTTTAACCAAAATAGGTATGAAGGTATCGCTTTTCCTTTCGCTTTTGTGTGTGTGTCTGAGGAAAAAATAAAAGAGCTTATGAACAGCCTTGCAAGTACTTCTTTTGGTACGAATGGAATATCCATTTCTATGGTTAAAGGTCTAAGCCCTTTTTGTATTGGTGCAATTACACATCTAGTCAATGTTTCCCTGACTACTGGAAAGTTTCCTTCCGGGTGGAAACAGAGCATAGTGATTCCTCAGGTGGTCCCAACAATTCAGTCAGGTGGTTCTCGTCGTATTTATTTGGGAGAACTCAGCGTACAAAGGTTGGTGATCGGTTGTCTCCTGTGCTATCCAGAACCGTTGGTGTCCCACAGGGAAGTTGCCTGGGACCAATTCTTTTTCTTATATACACTGCAGACTTAAAAAAAACAGCTGGAATTCTGTTCTCTTCACTCTTATGCAGATGACTCACAGCTGTTGTTGTCTTATAACCCATTGGATAGAGCAGAGGCGGTGCATAGAGTCACCTCGGATCTAGAGAAGGTGAAGTCATGGTCGGACGATCATGGGCTTCTGCTTAACTCGGGTAAATGTTCTGTCTTGCAGGTGGACGGGCCATCTCTGAATTGTAAACTACGCAGTTGCTGTAATCAGTTTGTCACTCTGGATGGTAAACCTTTAGTTACATCAAGTTCTCTAAAAGTACTTGGTGTCACTTTGGATTCTAGTCTTGATTTTACGAATCATATAAAAACTATATGTAAAAGCATCGTGATCAAGCTGAAAACTCTGTATAGATGTGTAAAAATACTGCCAGTGTCTGCTAAGCTAGAAATTGTCCGCTCAACAGTTTTTCCTACCATATACTACGCTCTTCCGTCTTTCGCTCGTTGCCTGTCCCAGGAAAATGTCATGATTCTCACTAGATTGCAAGATCGAGCTCTGAGATTTGTTTACAATCTCAAAAAGTTTGATCACATCAGCGAATTTAGATTAAGCTCTAGGGTGCTATCAATTATGGATTGCTGTAACCTACAGACTATTAAACTTATCTGCAAAATTCTCCAGACTAGGAAGCCTGAATATCTCAGGCAAAAGCTTATTTTCAGACATGAAATAAACACTCGCAGTACTCGACAGGACAGCCTACTTCATTTGCCAAGAGTCCGCCTAGAAATTGGCAAGAAAGCTTTTAGTTACTTTGGACCGGAGATATACAATACTTTGCCCCCTGCTTTGAAGAGCCTCAATTACTGTTCATTTAAAAAAAATGTCATAGAGATGTTTATATAATTGTATTATGTTTTAGTTTATAAAGATTATTATTTACTGTTGTGTGTTGTGACAAGAGTTGTCTTGTAAATCAGAGACTGTATCTTTGAAGAACGCTTGCTAATAAAGACCTTATTTATTTATTTAGCTCTTTTATGATTCTCTATTTACTGGTGTAAGATACCTGTAAATACGTTAAATTCACGTTTTTCTAATCGGGCCAGCTGTTTTGTGATCTTACAGTACAGTTTAATTCTATTTATGTGCGTGATTTTTTAAATAGTTTAGTATAATATTGTTTCTTATTTGCTATTTTAACTAATTAATTTACGTATTTTGATTTCTGTTATATATCAACGGTCTTCAATTTAAATGAACATATCACTAGTGTTGAAACCAGCAATCCTAACCTCATCGTTAGACCATAATTATGGCTCTACATTAACTCGAGTGACTACTGGGAACAACAATGGGAAGTAGACGCTTAAAGACAACAACATTTCTCCACCAAATAAAAAATGTTTAACTGATCCAATTAATTAGTTAAAATGTCCATGGATTTAAATATTCCATGGAGTTAAATAATACTGAACCCGGTAACCAATCAATAAATGACTTTGAACCTGTAAAGAATAGAAAAACCAAATCGTCCTCATCTCGTAACCAGACTCCCAATCAACGTTACAAAACCGTTATCTAAAATAGATTTGAGCCTATATCTACTCCTAACGACGACAATAACATTACTGCGTCTCCTAAATCCCAAAACATTCCACCCATCTTCCTTCATGACTCAAACAACTACAATCAACTTCAGATAGAGAGTGCGTAATGAGTCCATTGCTCGTGTGGAGCGTGTTAAAGACCTAGGTATTATCCTGACCCCACCACTGAACTTCGATGTACACATACATGACGTTTGCGGCAGAGCTAACAGAATGCTTGGCTTTCTATCTCGTTACTCGAAGCAGTTCAGGGACACAAATGCCTTAAAGTTTCTGTACTGTGCCTTAGTTAGGCAAATTCTTGAATATGGCTCACCAATATGGAACCCTTATCAGAAATACCTCATTGCTGAATTGGAGAGAGTTCAATGAAGATTTATTCACATGGTTAGCTTTAAGGAGGGTTATCCATACTTTCAAGTTCCAGTTGAAACGTTATCTATTGACCTTGGACTCTGTAATGTATTGATATACACAGGGCCGCCCAGAGGGGGGGGGGCAAAAGGGGCAAATTGCCCCGGGGCCACACAGACTTAGTTCACAGGGGGGGGCCACATTTCATGCAACAAAAAAGAAAATACTTAATAATCTACTAGATAAGAAACGATTCAGGCCTGTATCAAAATATCAAAAGTGATATTAGGACAGATAAGTTTCCAGTTTTAGTTTTAAAACGTTTAAACTAAACCATTGGTTTTATAGCAACCAGGGAGCCTTTTGGAGCAAATTGTACACTGGTCTTTGAAGTTTGTCAGCGGTCGACATAGTGGTGTGACAGCATACGCGCTGGTTGGTGTGTGACTGCAACTGCACCCCTCGCCAGTTGTCTTGTTTGCGAACAAGTGTAAAGGCATGCAGCTTGTGAACACACCAAAATATAAATTCCAGTTTGCGAACATATAAATATACTTGAGTTGTGTGGACAGTGGGCCACCTCCATTAGATGTCCTGTTTTCGTACACTATTTATATTAAACATGTCAAAAGACCCACTTACATTCCATTTGTATTACTCAGAACTCCGTTTTTATACGTGTTTAATACAAGGTGGACAAGAACGTTTCTGTATGTTTTATTTTTTAACTTTAATTTCAAAAGTATAAACTACTTCAAACAAAATTGCTATACTTGTCCTAAATTCAACTCTATCTTGGCTTTTAGTGGTAGGAAAATCAATCGCTTGGTCACGTTATTATCCTTATAAAACCATTAGTTATGATATACTACTATTATAAACTTAAGATAATACAGCAATTGTGAATTGATTTGTATTTGTAGTGGTTTGTTGATTAAGCTTTTATCCTTATTTTGTATTTTTTCACAAATTCTGTTTATTTAGATAAATAATCTTGATTTGGTGTTTCGAAAATCCCTTGACTCATCGTAGCAAAATAATAGATCTATATAATGAGAAAACGAGTGATCAGTAACCTGCGGCCTAAAGTATGCAAATTAATAAATTGTAATACAAAAAGTGGAAGCCTAAGAACAACACAATTAAATAAGCAAACAAAATTACAGTAAAAACATTTTAAATCTGTCATTTTAAAAATGTCGATAAGTCTTTATGAGAAAAGGTTCTTACAAACTTGGTTTTAAAGCTGGTAGTAGGCGGCGGCACTCCGTTCGAACGTGGTAACGTTGCATGCACTCTTTCCCGGCATTGATCAGCTAATTTTTCAATATACGCACTAAATTTAAGAAATAGTAGTCGTATTTCAGTAGTAACTGTGTTTTGCACCCAAAAAACCCGCAGGCAAAATATACAATATTGTAGCAACATGGCTGGAAGAGTTCAATTAATTGTCATGAAGGGTAGATCAGAGACATCGTTAATCACTAGTCTGTTTGTTTATTGTCGTCCAGTAAAGAAATATTTTGTTATTGTTGTATTTTATAGAGTGATATTTCTGTAATTTAATGCGTTCTTTTGGATTTCCTAGTAAACTATTAAATTATAAATTAATTTAATTTGCTATGATTCATACTCCATTTAAAGATTTTGAGAGAACAAAAAGCTAAAGTTAGGCCTAGTAATTTATGGTAACGTTTTATTGAAATCAATAAAAATAGACTAGAAATGTTTCAATATAGTATTGTAATATACTGCAAAGTAAATTATATATTTTTACAGTACAACAAGAATAAATTAACAATGAAACCACTAAATTACAGTAGATTTCTAGGTACTTAAATCTGGTAAATATGCATATACAACAACATCACCGCTCGCTTAACGGATGTGCAACAATATGTGTGTGATGCATTACATTCAACTTGCCCTACGCTATCGCGGGAGGAATTGCGTGGCATAATCTTGTCTAAAAATTATAATTTTGTTACGTTCTGTACTATCCGGATTCATCTTCCATCATATTTAACCGGTTAACCAGAGTTTACTGTACATACAATTTTTTTTACTTTCTTTACTGTAATGTTTCCTTTGACATTTTAAATTTACTAGTTATTATGACATGGATGTTCGTAAAGATATTTTACCAATATATTATGACATAGGTCTTAATGAAAAGAGGAGCGCTTAAGTACACCGTTAATAGATAAAAAATCATCATTGTTCAGATTTGTACAACTCCTTTTGAATAATATTTATTTTGTAGCATTTAACTTGTTGTAACTCTTTTATTGTCTGGTTTAATTTACCCTGAAACTGTAACAGGAACAGGGGTGTATTCTCAACATATTCAGTAGAGTAGCTCTAGATTAAAAACCAATTATGCTCACGTACAGGTTGTTCCCAAACAAATAGCATATTTGATTAATGTTGTCATTCATTAACATAACAAATCTACGACAAATCAAAATATTTTTCATAATTTGTTTACTGTCACTGACGAACGAGTAAGCCATTTACATTTTTGACAATCATTAATACAATATTTATTGTTTGTTGCGTGATAAGTGAAATTAACTAAGATTGAACCACTATACGTGTATTGTTGAGCGGGAGGGTCAATACCACTGTTCGTGAATGGGTGTGTCAATACCACTGTCACTGTACGGACGTGTACACTGTGATGTACATCAATGATATAGTATCCAATTTGACAGACATAAATTTTACTATGTTTTATGCTGAGAAAATTGAGTTGGTACAAAATGCCTTTTATGCCTGTGAAATAAAAATTGAATAGTTTTAAAGTTTAGCACAAAGACAAACTAAAATCACGAATATAAACTAGATGTTTTAATGTCCAACATCAATAAGCTACGTACCCAGTGATCTACAACCTGTTTTGAAAACAATAACGTAACATCAACTCTCAGTTGACTATTTTTAAAGCACTAGATGTTCGCGCTCACCAAATTATTTTACTTCGTGAACATTCGGCCACTTGCTCTTTAGCTAGTGAAGCCAAGTGGCCTATACAAATTTATTGGCCCCTCCCTCCCTCGCCCACAGCTAATATCATTGGCGAGAATGGCTCCTCAACTGGCAATCGAAGAGCTGCTGCGCCCAACTATGCAACTGCCTATGTAACTGACTGTGGCATTGCTTGGTTCGTTATTATTTATTTAATATTAAAGAATATCAGTTTTGTTATGAGAGATTGATGTTATTGTAGCGGTAATACTTAAGGAAATGTTTAAAAAGTATATGACAATTAGAGAAAAACTTACCGGAGCTTCGCAGCTAGCCCTGAGAAAACGTCCATGAACAAGAATCTTAATTACAATAGTAATCTAACGAAAGAGATGGTAAGAATATCGTAGAATGTGCTAAAAGTAAAATATCAATTATAGTATATTTGACAATCAGAGTAATTAAATTTATTTTGAAGTGAAGGAAGGGGCCACATGGTAAACTTTGCCCCGGGGCCACCAAAAGTCTCTGGGCGGCCCTGGACATACATTAATATAATATATTTAAATATTTAGTTGTATCAATTAACAATGTTCTATTTCTCAAATGTAATTATAATTTTATATCGTTATATTGATAATATTAAGACTATATTCGCGTCTGTATTTATATGTAGTGGTGTGATGTGGTGGCGTGATATGACGTCAGTTAAAAGCAATAAAGCATTGGCTGCCTACTCATCACCTGATTCGTTCTGTGTCAACAGCTGTCAGCTCACCTCGACACCTTCACTCACAGTCTCTTCTAGGGATGGGAAATGTAGTTCATCAGACGGAGTTAGTTCACTCCGGAGTTATAATGACTCGGAACTAGTTCCGCGGAGTAGTTCCAACTCCGAACGTCGTTCCAGTTAAACGTGGAGCGAAGCTCTGGTGAGTCGCTCCGAGTGGATGCGCGCGCATTACGTACTTCACTCCTTTGTTTTGATCGTTCCAACAACTCCGGAACTATGTTAGTTCCATGGAGTGGGGAGAGATACGTCGACACTGCAGCCGCTCTGACAGTGGTTGCGCGCGCATCTCGTTCTCACTCCTTTCTGTTGATAGTTCCAAAAAGATAGAAACTAACATATGATTTTTAGGTTATATCCAGCTAACAATTTGAATTGTGTGTTTTATTTAATTATTTTACAAAGAAAAAGTATGGATGTCCTATGAATTTTCCAGCAGAAAGTAAAGTATTGTATATTTTATATAGTCTCTTCCTGAAATCCGTGATGTAAACACCGTTCCTCCATGCAGTCAATGTTACAAGTAACATGTGTGCTTATTTTAATTATAAGCTACCCTTATTTACTATCCAAAGGTCTTGGACTGGAAGATAGTACAGACTCCAACCTCTTGAGCAGCGTAGACTCTCTGTCGACATGGTGTTGCTACATAAGATCATAAATGGAAAAGTCGACTGCCCAAACATACTTCGTTTGGTCTTGTACAGGGTCCCGACGAGTACCAGGTTTGATGACCTGTTCATAAGGCAACAGCATCGAACTAACTACGCAGCCAACGGCACGATGGCCCGACTCCAAACAGCTGGTAACAATGTTGCCAAACATGCGGACTTCTTTCATGATAGCGTGGCGAGAGTAAAAAAGATCTGTTTGTTTTGCACTTTGTAGTATTTTGCATGTACTTATTTCATATTATTGCATTGACCTCTTCTATTTATATAATTATTGGTCTATGTAAATCACGCTTGTACTATTTATTGTTATTATGCGTTATAATTCAGTCTTTGCATGGCAATCTTTGCTGTAAGTCATACTTTGAGACAATTGTCAAACTTATGTTTCATTTAATGTAAAAATGGAGATGTCCGTTGGTATAAATAAATAAATAAACTACCAAGCATTGATTGTAGACCTTGACAACGTCTTACAACATGACTATTACACTGTTTACTTAGATTACCTCTGACGACTTCCGCGCATTGACATCGAATTTTGATAGTGTGAGTGTGCCATATCATTCCTTGTTCCCTCCTGATAACAAGCGACTTTCTGTAATCATGAGGAACATCCTTCTTTCTTTATCTGATGAAGACATGTACAATGAGCTAAAGTTTAAACACTACTCAGTGTTAAAAGTCTCGCGGCTATTCAACAAAGACAAATGCCCTATACCTCTTTGCGCTATTGAAGTTTTAGATATCGGAAATGAAATGTTTGGTCTTGAATTTATTTTTCATTCTAAAATACAAATTGAACTGAAACGTAAATCTAAGTCCATCCCACAGTGCACTCGCTGCCAACGCTTCGGACACACTAAAAATTATTGTAAACTCCAACCTCGATGTGTCAAGTGCACAGGTAAACATATACAGGGTGTAAATAAAGTCCCGCACGGGTTTAATATGTTCTGAACAATAACAGATAAATCAATAAGATTTGGTACATCAACATTACACCTAAAAATCTACTTATTTACGGAACTATCAGTTTTCTGTCATATCATGTGGACGTCCCGCAAGGAGTCAGAAGGAAATCTTAAATAGGAGCATAGGTCAATATGCACATCACTTTAAATGGCTTATCTAGCACAGTGTAATGCCACAAACCGCACACAAAAAGGTTGATCCACTACAAAATGGCGGCTGTTCAAATGTTTTACTTGGTTACATTTTATTAGTATCCACAACCCCATTAAAGAAAAACTGCAACTAAATGCAGGTAAACTGCAGCTAAATACTACATTATGCCTGTAATACAGAGGTGAGTTGTGACGTAAATTTTCAAACAGAAAGGCATTTTAACTTTCCCTTCCATCTATATTCTGGAAACCCTTTTATTTGTCAAAAAAAATCCACAACTTTTTACCACATCCACCCATTCGCATAAGTATAATCTCCGAAACAAACTAAATCTAGTAATCCCGAATCACAAAACTTCTTTTTCTGAAAGACACCTCTTACAGGCTGGAATACGTCTATTTAATAATTTACCAGATCACCTAAAACAAGAACAAAAATTGGTCAAGTTCAAACGAATTTTGAAAGATAAACTAGTAGAGACAGCTATATATAATGTGAATGAGTTTTTTTCTATCTTTAATGTACCGGTAAGGTATACATGTTCCTTAGTTTTAGTGAAATTAAGTTATTTTGAGTTATTTTAGTATTGTAATGACAATTAGTATTGTATATAAGTGACAAATGCCCATGTACAATTTTGTATTCTTGGCATAATAAAGAAACTTGAACTTGAACTTGACGTTAGTTATCGTCAAGGGTTTCAAATTTGGTCCTAATTTATAACGGGGAAAACCTGGTAACAGTAACAATTAGAAAGATCTTATCTTTGGGTCGCCCTTTGGACTTTCCTATTAACCAGTCTATTCATATTAGGCTATTCTAGTTTCCTTGTTTTAGTTGTGCTGTCCAACCTTTCTGTCAGTGCACGTTAGTACAAAAGAGTTTGTCGTATTTCTTGTCGTTCATCAACTACACTATGTCGCTTGACGAACGTGAACGTACAACACTTCTTATGATGGTTGGTTGGGGAAACAACACACGATCACACGAGGAAGCGTGCCATTTATTTAATACTATTTTCCCGAGAGGCAGCCAATTCCCAGAAAAACTGTAGGGAGAACTGTTCAACGTTTTATGGAAACAGGAAGTGTTTCCGATCGTCGTAGGTCAGGAAGACCCGCTACTGCGACAAACGAAGACAAATCTTTAGAAGTCTTGCAGTCATTTATTGAGAACCCGCACGAGACCCTACGCCCAGCAGCACAAACTCATGACATCTCTTTTACGACTGTAAAAAAAAATCTGAACGGGTCTAATTTTAAGCCGTATAAAGTTCATTTGGTGCACGAACTCAACGAAGATGATTTCGACCGACGTATAGAATTTTGCGAAAATATGATGGCCTAAATAGATCGCAACAAAATTGATGTAAACAATATTGTGTTTTCGGACGAGTGTTCATTTATGCTGAATGGAAGCGTAAACAGGCACAATTGCCGTTACCGGAGTAGCAAAAATCCTCACTGGATGCGGGAGGCACACACACAATATCCACATAAGGTGAATGTCTGGGTTGGTGTGATAGGTACCCAGTTGGTAGGTCCTTTCTTTATTGAAGGAAATTTAAATGCAATATCTTAGCAATGTTTGCTGGAAAATGAAATTACACCAGTACTTCCACAGTTGTTTGGAGAACATTTTCAGAATATCTGGTTTCAACAGGACGGGGCGCCCCCACACTACGGCATCGACGTAAGAGCCTATTAAACACTGTTTTTCGGCAACGGTGGATCGGAAGGCGGGGGACTGTGGAATGACCAGCGCGTTCACCAGATCTCTCTCCATTAGACTTTTTTGTTTGGGGTTACCTTAAGGACAATGTCTACAAAACAAAGCCTCAAAATTTAAATGAACTGAGACAAAGAATACGTCAAGAATGTCAGGCGATTACTCAAGTTGCCCTGCAAAATGCTGTTAATAGTTTTTATGTGTGTCTTCAAAACTGTCAAATAACCGGAGGTGAACAATTCGAGCATTTACCCTGAAAACATTTGGTAAGTAAACATCTTTTTCCAATCAAACATTTGAACAGCCTCCATTTTGTAGTGGATCAACCTTTTTGTTTGCGGTTTGCGGCATTAAACTGTGCTAGATAAGCCATTTAAAGTGATGTGCATATTGACCTATGCTCCTATTTAAGAGTTCCTTCTGACTCCTTGCGAGACGTCCACATGATATGACAGAAAACTGATAGTTCCGTAAATAAGTAGATTTTTAGGTGTAATGTTGATGTACCAAATCTTATTGATTTATCTGTTATCGTTCAGAACATATTAAACCCGTGCGGGACTTTATTTACACCCTGTATATTCTGAGTGTTCCAAAAAGAAAGAAGATTCAGTCCAATGTGTCATCTGTGGAGATTCAAATACAGCCAATTATCGGCTAACCTAAAATCACGTTCCAAACAAAATAAAAATATTCTCACATTAGAAAATACTCAAAATGTTGAGACATTTAATGCGACTTTTAGTAATTTCCCAACGCTGAAAACAAATTAAGGAGCTCTAACTACAAGGAACCAAAAGGGTGATAGTATACTATCAGCGCATGTGAACTAGCGTTGTCAACGGTGCACAGCCTAAACTTCCTGTAAATAATATAACTGACTCAAGCCATGTTCAACCAGAAAATGACTCCCTCCATCCAATATTTAATTCTTTATTAACATTAATTAAGCCTTATATTCCTTAAATCAAATCATTTATTTCAGAGTTATTATCATCGATTTTTAAGAATGGTTTTTAACTTTTAAGCAGTTCATAATTTAAATATACTAAATTGGAATGCAAATGGTTTGAAGGTAAAACGCTCTTCATTTATAGTATTTCTTGCTTAAAATAAAGTGGACATTGCCTGTGTTACAGAGACATATTTGATAGCAACCGAAAAATTCGTCATTCCTGGTTACGTTATATACAGAGCTGACATAGATTCACCAAGGGCATCAGGTGGTGTAGCCATATTGATCAAAAGACACATATATCACCATTCATTATATTTGCCACAAATTGGATATTTAGAAATAATTGGAATTAAAATACAAACAAACAACGATGAATTAGTTTTATATTCTGCCTACCATGCTCCAAGGTACAAATTTTAAATATTCAATATTGATAATCTCTTTCATGATAATACTCCTACTATTCTACTAGGAGATCTAAATTGTAAACATGAAATTTGGGGCTCTAAGGTAACCAATCTTAATGGCAGAAGGCTGCTAGCTGCAACGTTAGACACTAATCTTACGGTGGTAACCCCTAGTGAACCAACACATTATTCCTACAATCCTAATATTAGACAAGATATATTAGACATTGGTATATTAAAAAATGTTCCTTGTCCAACACACATGACCCTTATTATTGATCTCGATTCTGATCATCTACCAGTCTTAATATCTTTTAACGATCCACCTGTACTTGAGCCCGTTAATGACAAATAAATCAAAGGGGTGGTAGATTGAAACACATTTTAAGAAACATTTCAAGATCTTTTTGATCCGTTGCGAAATCTTTCGACTCCAACACAGATAGATGATGCTATCAGTACATTTTTGGACTCTGTTAGGTTTTCGCTAGATAAAGCAATGAGTCGCCCATTTCAGCCACCAAGAACTCATTCTCCAACTCCGAAGTATATTCTATCGCTTATCAGGCTTAAGAACAAATGCAGAAGATGGTGGCAACTACAAAGAAATCCTGTTTTACGCAGGAGGTACAATCAATTAAACAGTATAATCAATATAAATTAATTGGAATTAGACCGCTTTTGATACGAGTCTTACAACAAATATTTATCTAATCTATTACCTAATCGCAATAGTTCCTTATGGTTGGCTACAAAACGATTCAAAAAGGAAAACTCCCCGAGCCCTAGCGTGACAAATAATGGGTGTGTGTACAACAGCAAGACAGAAAAAGCCAATGTGTTAGCTTATTTTTATCAATCTACATTCCACCCAAGCCCAAACGGAGACATCCAAGATGTAGAATTTTCTGATCATGTTACCTCAGTGATTTCTTCAGCATGGCATACTGTAGAACTTCCAGTGAAATACACTTCTCCATCTGAAATTTCTCACCATTTGAAGTCGTTAAAAACAAAAAAGTCTCCTGGTCACGATGGGATACCTAACATAGTACTTTGTAACTTACCTCGTAGAGGACTTGCATTCCTTGCATCCCTCTTCAACGCTTGCCTTAGCATTTCATATCTCTCAACATTATGGAAACATTCACAAATCATTGTGATCCACAAACCTGGAAAGCCTTCATCTCAAGTAAGTAGTTACCGTCCTTTCATTACAAGTAAGAAAGCGTGAAGTCTTCTCCCCACGCTTTCAAAATTATTTTAGAAAATTATTAAAAGTTACTTAGATGTTTTTGTAAGTACTATCTCTCTTATCCCACCACACCAATTTGGATTTCCTTCTCATCATTCTACTAATCACCACTTTTTTAAGAGTATCAGAAGACATTATTGAGGGCTTTGATAGCAAAAGTCACACTACTGCCGTATTTTTAGACATAGCTCAAGTACTTTGATCGTGTTTGGCACGGGCTTATTGTTTAAATTAAGAGAATCTGGGATCACTTGTTATATGTTCAAAATTATAAGAATTTTTCACATCAAGTTTTGTCCTATTTTGATCAAAATCAAAGAGGACATGTTCAGTCAAAATTGGTGGCGTTTTATCTACGATAAGGTCTGTTAATGCTGGAGTACCCAAAGATGCAATTTTATCTGCTCTTCTATTCAACATATACACATCCGATTTGCCTACGTCAAATAATGCCAAAATTGCTACATTTGCTGATGATACTCTTATTTCCTCTATCATGACTAATCATGACATTGAAACTGCAACTATAAGAGTACAAGAGTCTTTCTAACGCGTAGTCACTTGATTTTCAAAATGGAGGATAGCTATCAACCCAACCAAAAGTGAGGCAAAGATTTTCACTATACGTCGGCCAATAGAACCTCAAAATATCACAACTGTAAATGAATAAATACTCCGGAACCATGCCGATCAAGCAATAAAATATTTAGGTGTTTATTTTGATCGTAAACTAAATTGGAAATTCCACATAAATAAGAAACTTAGCCTTGCTTATGGAAGATTGTCAAAATTATTTCCATTAATAAACAAGAAATCATCTCTGTCTGTAAAAAAAAACGGCCTTCTTATTTACAAAACTATCCTACAACCACTTTTGTTGTACGGCTGTCAAGTTTGGGGCACTGCCTCAGCAAGAACATTTAAGAAACTGCAGGTATTTCAAAATAAAGTTTTACGACCCATACTGAAGTGCCCTTGGTATGTGCGTAGTACCCAGATTCATTATGAACTTGGAATTGTTCCCGTTCATCAGTTCATTAAAAAATCGACTCAACAATTCTTTAAGAAACTTCCATCTGTAAGTGGTGTACAAAACTTCATTATAGGACATCCGACCAACATTAGAACGCTCTGCCTGAAACCACGGCTATCTCAAGACATTTTAGAACTACCATAAACATGTTTTAATCAAGCAAGTTTGATATCAAACATTTTGAACTATGTTCCTGAGGTGCCGAATGGCTGACCTCAATATTTATAGCTCTCTGTTATTATCTTATTCTAACATGTTTTGTCACTTAGTTCTACCTTAGCCTGTATAGCATTTTGTAACTTGCTGAACGGTTAATAATATTGTAAAAAAACAACGTTTTTCTAATCAAATCACAAGCTAAAATCCTATTTTATTTATTTTAAAATCGCAATGTATTCACTCAGCGGTGGTTTAGGTTTGCCTCACTGATGCACTTGACCACGGTAACTAGAGTTACCGTGCACTTGACTTGCAATAATAATAGACACTCATTTACGGACCTATACACATAGGGACGATGAAACTCGGTTTATTAACTATATTTTACTACAGTACACAGCTGAAATAGTAAACTTACTGACACTGGCTGAGGGTCCTTATTATTTGATTTAAGTTTGTATCGTAATAAGATATCTAATGTAATTAAAGACGCTATTGATAACTTATAAAAATGTATATAATAAAATGTTCTTCATAGTTAAACGATAAATTACCTGCGATTTAATTCGATCCATAAGAGCTAGAGACAAATTAAGTAAATTAGTGAACAAGTGACGCTTCAATATTAACTTGCACAACTATTATTGTCACTCTTTTAGGAATAAATTGGATAATTATTTAAAACAATTAATTTTATTAGTGATTAAATTAGGAGGGATTATTAGTGATTAAAACTTAATCATACTAGTATAAATCCTAAACTAACTCCACCGGATACAGCCGCTTGGTAGAGCTGTAAGGAAATATTCTTTTCCTATTGTAAAATATCTTCCTGATACAGTACGCGCGCTGAAGGCCCAGCCTCCTGGCTGGCCTACTAGTTATATAAAAACATCGAATTTGAGCAGGTCATATAAAAACATTCAATTTACAGCAGTCAAAGCCCTTCAACTCAAAGCCAGCATCAACTATTGAAAAATCTACCTGGTTGTTACATAAATGAAAACACATTAGCTCAGTCTTATCAGAGTTAATCTTGAATTGTATACTACTAAAATACTCATTTGCAATATTTAAAACATTTAATATTCTGATTTTTAATTAAAAAAAGTGTGTATTGTAAACTTTAATTTGAACGCAAGTACAGTTTGCACTTTGCAATGATTACATCAACTTGCATGCCTTATTACGCAAGCGCTACATGCTACTGTCATAGACCTTCTATTATCATAAACCTTCTATTATACCTATATATTATTATGAAGGTATATGCTATTATACTTTCATTTATATATACATACAATAGAATGTCTATGCTAGTGTAAAAGGGCCTTAATAATCTAACTTTGCAGTTGCATGTATAACCAGCTAGTCCTAGTACTGTATAAGTACTAAAATATATTGTAAAACAGTCGAAAAATATATTGCCACATTTCTTAACTTTAGTTTAGAAGATTTCCCCTTGGCCCTTACTAGTGTATATTATTTACTAAACAACGTAGGTGAAAGGATAAAAAGGACCAATTATTCTTGAATTCAAGGTAAGGTATGTGTTTTTTTGAGTTGTATATCGTAAAACTAATTTTTCTTCAGTCTTAGAAAGATAACTGTAATCTATGCATTTACAGAATAACTAGAATGGAATAACTATTCTATATACCTACTTTGTGTTATTATAGGTTAGTTTTGGTCTTCTTAGTATTATCATAGATTTTTAGTGTATTATCAAGGGTATTATGTTATAAGTTAAATACCTAATTTGGATACTATAGGCCTATGCTATATTTACAACATTGGGCTTGTTAACAAGTTTAGAACATTTAGTAGCATAGGAGTTTAAAACAACATCTTCTGAGGCCTTCAAAACTAGTACTGTAGCTTCAATTTTACCATAGTGTGCTCAAGCCGTCAGTATTTGAGTTTTTGTTGTCTATTTAGGTTAGTGGAATGTTTTACTTAGTTTCCAAACCTTTATAAGGGACCACGGTCCAAATCCTTCAAGTAAATTATAGGCCTAAGTGGACTTCCCGGGATTTCAACTCGTGACCATCTTTATATGAAGCAGAATTGCTAATCATTATGCTAGCAAGAGCCCCCAGTGTTAATCCTACATTTTGCAGAAATTATATTGTAGTAACTATATATTTATGTTCTACTCATTAACAATATATGAAAATGTCTGAAATGGGTAAGTAATTGGCTATATTTAAGATTTTTTATATATTTCCGTAGGCTATCTTAAATTTTGTTTTTTTTGAATCATTTGTTTTTATTTCAAGCCTTCTTTAATGTATGTTTTTTATGCTGAACACGAATTTGAAAACTATTAACAGAAAAATTACTTTCACAATGAATCATGACTAAGCGGCCATTACAAGATTATTGTAGGCAACAAATATTAACCCCAAAAGATGAATTTCATTGAAATTTACTCATATTTAACTTAGTGCATAGTTTTGTTTTAAATTTTTACAGCTCTTTATCGTTTTCATATATAGTCCATCTTGTTATAGTTATTATCTGCCCTTAGCTCTCCACATCAAGACGCACATTATTTGTACTTAGTTCTCATGGTTACTTACTATTGTTATTGCTTTTCATAGTCTATTTCTGCCTCTGTACTTATTGTAGATTCCTGTGGTCATTGTTGTTATTACTCATAGTCATCTCTGCATTATTTATTGTTTCTACTTGCTCTACATATTGCGATGCACTTATTTTCCATGATGAAAGTACAGTCAGATTCTGCCTTTGTCAACTCCCTTATCTGACTTTAATAAATTTGTACACACAAAAAGAAAGTTAAAAAAAGCATGAAAAAGTCAGAAGGGAGTCAGAATTCATGTGTTAGCATGTACCATGCTTTCTCTTGCTGTGCCATCCTGTACCAATTGTAAAAAAAATTAATATTGTAAACTATTGTAAATGGTGTAACCGTTGGTAAATAAATAAATAAATCTTGTGAGTAGAATTAACTTATTATTTTGTACATACGGTATATTATTACCCAACAAAGGGGGAAATTCATTTGAGGGGTAAAAAAAATTAGTCCAAATATATTCTTGTAAAATAACAAATTAAAAACCACTTAACACTTGAAGTGCCATTTATACAATGCCTATTTTCCATTAAGCGCTAATTTATTGTAAAAAAATCAAAATGATATTTTTTAGTCGCTCTTTTTTTTATTGTTCTGTACAGGAAATAAAAGATATGATAATATTTTGAAACATTCATTACCTTACTTTACCTTTTTTCTCATATATGAATATGTAAAAAAACATTTACTTGTAAGTAAGCCTCAGGCATAGATCACTTAAAAATACAGTATGAATCAATACAAAATATTATTACTATTAATACAATATGTATAATTGATTATATTTACTGAAAAAGACAAGGCCTGCACATAACACATAAAGTAAATACATATAGCACTTGAATACAATGTATTTAGTAGACAACTAAAATATATTAAACTAAAGTAATGATGAAAAAACAACTAAATAAACAGTTTCAAGAGGTGAGGCGGAGGACAATGACAACTGCTCGGCTCTACAGTAGCTGCGCCTATATGCGCTTATGGCTTTAGGCGGTGCAGTGGAAATGTACAATGCCAGACAAAACCTGTCTCGTAGTGGTTGATAGGCCAACAAAAGGTTAGGAGTCTCTCAATGTGCCTCTCATGAGTCACCGCCCATAACCCAAACACACTAACGGATTAAATTAGAAACATTATTACGAAAATATTATTTTTGTAACTATTACACGTATATGCGTGTACGGCGTTTAGAGCAAAGTCAAAATATACGCTTACGGCGTGATAAGGGTTAATTTGTCAGACAAATAACATAATTTTAATAGTTTAATCAAGAATCTAGCCTAACGGAGGTAAATCTACATAATAGAAATCAAGTAAACAAGTTGTTATTGTTTAAGTTTTTAGCCAGTTTGATGGTGGTGTAAGATCATTGGTATGTAGGCCTACTTTATTAGATATTACTGGTGTGTGCATTTATCATACTCAAATAGACTTAAAAGAGCCGATCGGTACATTTTCAGATTTTTTTCATAAGCAGAACAAACAAGCGAATAAATTAAAGAAAACCCTTGAAGATTTTTGTACTAAAACTTCACCGATCAAAGAATAACGGAACAGTTTTTAACTCTGTATGGACCATTTCTCTTTTTAACACGTTATTTAATTTCCAAGGTGCTCATGGTCCTAATCACCTGGGATATCTGGATAGCTGAGGTGTTAGTGATAATTTAAATATTTACTTTCAACAGATGATTTACTTTCAACAGCTGATGTATTCTTGTTAGATTAAAAGATCCATAATCTTTTTGTCCCAAACAGCTAATTCAGTGTAAATTATTTCCTTATTTCAAATAATTGAAATGGTTGTGAACTCAAATGATTTTTTTACAGAAAATTTTTAACCCCAGATCGTGAATACTACTAATTTTAACTGTGCGAATATTTTTGTTGCCATTTTTGGCGCTTTGCAAGCCTTTTTTGTAAAAATCATAAAAAATATTAAATATGTTCCAAATATAAATTTTATCATATCGTTGTTCTTCTCAAGAACTGTACATTTACATACTACCATCTAAATTTACATACAAATTTAGTAAATAATTATTTTCCAGAAAAAATTGAAAATAATTTGAAAATATTGTACATAACTTATAACCCCCCTTAGGAGCACCAAAAATATTTTGTAATTAATTCATAAATAGCCAAATTGTTTATTATTTAATACACTATAATAATATGTTTACATTTTTGATAAACTACTAGGTTTTTTTTAAAAATTTTTGTTTACATAAAACGCAAAAATGAAAAAATGTGCAAAGTGGCAGTATGATCATTGTAGGTAGTCAAGTAGTACATATAAAATTTTTTTGAAATTACAATTGAATAGACAAGAAAAACTGTTTAAGGAAAAAATAGTCATATTGCACTCTAAAACATATTCTCATATTTTTTGTTGTTGAGAAAAATAAAAATGTTGCCACGGAAACAAAAAACCTAAGTGACAAATTACATAACAATCCAAAAATAAGGGGTATGAATAATTTTGTATAGTTTCTTACTACATGTACTTCATTAGTACAATCTATTAGCTACAAGAAAATGTAAAATATTCCAAAAAATATAAAACTTATAACACCTTGAGTCAGTGTGCACAAATTGTGTAAACGTCACTTGCAAATTTTTGAATATTGTAAACATTATAAAAAATATAAAATAATTTTTGGGAATTGTTATAACAGTAACACTTGATAGAACACATATTTATGAATAGAAATATACAAATTGTTTGATAACAGCCAAAAATAAAGTTTAAACAACAACTTTTATCAACAGCATAAATTATGCCGTTCCACACTTGTGGGTCAAAAAAAAGGTACATTTGTTGTAAAATACCCAATGCAGCTAAATCATCGTAATTTGTTTTGTTGGATAAAGTATTTCATTCTCTGTAGACTGACATTTACTACGCCTTATTCCGTCTTCTGGTTATTCTTCAGTCGTGTGACAAACATTGGCTATTTTTCCCACACCCGACCTCTGTGCCAGGTGGAAATTGAGCGGGAGCGGCATGTTGCACGTTTTAATTTTATTTTCTACGTTTATAAAATTGCATTAAAAATCATTTAAAATCTGATATGTATAGTACTTTCGTCGATTGGTACCAACTTTGTGATTACTTGATGATAAACATATGATTTATTGATTTAATGCAACAGTATAAATTATACCGTACCTCGATTTTAGAAGGGATTTTGTGTACAACATAAATTGTATTTTACGATCAAAGGTTAAACATATGATTTATATCATAATAAGATATAAATCATATCATATGTACAGTGTGCTATGATTACGACAATTTTTTAAATGTTTCAATATTTAAAAAAATATATATAGCTTATATAGGCTTCCCACGGGCTGATATACAGTGGTATTGACCCAGCCATCCTCCTATACACATACAGTGGTGTTTTATTAAAATATAGGCCTATATAAAGTTAGAGAATAATATATTTCTGTTCTCCTTCACAATGAGCAGATACATTTAAAATGCGTAGAAAATAACTTAACTATAAACAAATATTTTAACTATTTAATTAGTACATGTTATTTCTAACCACTAGTCTGTTATAAGATATGATTGAAATAATAATTATTGTTAAATCCATTTATAAAACTTAATTTATATTTTCAGTCATTGTAAATTGTAAAATTAAAAAAAGAAGATATAAACTTCTATCAGGAGATATTATTCAGTAATAGAATCAATATGCCAGGAACTTATGAGAATAATATTTTTGATGATAATTATGAGTTTACTACACCTGTAACTAGACTGAAAGAAGGACTTCCAATAAGGTAAGTTTTAAAAATCCTTATGCCTAAGTATATCAATTAATTGTTATTGCTAAAAAGAAAAATTTTTAAGTAGGCCTATCTAATATGTGGAGATTAGTTTATGTTTAAGCTATAATAATGTAGATTGTTTAAGTGTTATTTTAAAATTCAGTCTGACATGTATTAAAATTTAATATTTAATAAATATTTAATACCGAAACATGTCAGACTGAATTTCATTTCGGATTGGAAAGAAAGGTAAAATATATATATATCTATATTAGTTATTCACAATCCAGGAGCTAATCATGAATGATTTTAACTATTCATTATAACCCTTGATTATATACACCTACAATAGATAAACCATCTAATAGGAATATTTGTGGCAGTAATTTTGTTAGTTAGTGTGGCCCGCAACCACAGCTGTTTTAAACTGCATTACATTTACATGGAGCTACACTAGCGCTCCACAATGGACCACAAAAACAGCTGATATTTTGAGACTCAAAATTTAACATTGGATGGGAAATCTATTTGTGTATAAAATCAATGTTATAACTTAAACATTATATTAGTACACAATTAATTGGTTAATTGTAGACATTAGACTGGGATGTAGACACAACCAATCAAAAAGTGACTAGATGAAACGGTATAAGAAACAAATACTTGTCCGTCAGGATGATTAGGTGTTGGTAGAAGTTGACTTAGTATATTATACTTATTGCTACCATAACTCCTGTAGCTACCACTTGGTGTGTTGCTAGTAGTTTTCTGACCTTTCACATCTTTAACATTGTAATCACATAAATCAAGTTCAGAAGTATTATTATCATGTGACAAGTTAGTTTCCACCTGGGCCATATACTATCGTAGGAGGAGGTAGCATTATTAAAAGCAAGCTCAAACAATTTAATTTTCAGGCTATTAACATTTTGAAAATAATAGTTTCTATTTTTGTGATGCCGTTAGGAATTATAAGTTTATTGAGTCTTCACAATCTGGGGAACATTATAATGTATTTTATAATTGGTTATGTGATGAAAGCATATTTACATTTTTTTACTAAGTATTAAGAACACTAATACATTTTTTAAAGTTCCACAGATATTTAATATTTCTAAACAAAAGAGCACTGGCTTTTATGTGTAATAAATTATTTCAATCAGAGCTAGATGAATTATTAGGAAGGACCATTTATCAAAAGCCAGGGCAACTAATGGACATCTTTATGTAGGATATAAGGCTCTTAGAATTCAGTTAACTGACAGTTTTGATACTTGGCTGTCTTCCCTAGACAAATATGTAGTCTAAGCCTCTTTTGCACAAAAGAATCACTTGTATAGTTTGCAGTCGGTGGAATTTTCAGTTAAAAGCATATTAACCAACATCAAATGTGAGTACACAATTTTAGAGGTGTGCGATGCAACATATTTTTTTCCATTCGATGCAGAATTTTTAACATAAATTTTACTGTAAAATATAATAATTAAGATGTAAAATATTCTTTCATAAAGATGCCTCAATAAATATCCTTGATTAAAAATGGCTTTTGTTCTTATTATTCTTGGCTCATCGGAGTAATTCTGTTACATCAGTACTACTGACACACAGTTAAAGTTGATATATATCACGATACTTTCAATTCATTGGCATTTTGACTAATTGTACATCAAATTGAATAGTTTTTTGAAGCATCAAACACCCCTACACAATTTAGATGTGTGAAATGCAACCGTTGCATTAAGGAGGTGGAGTTTTGAAATGATACTTCTTTTTAAACTATGCCTAGTAAGACAGTTTTATAAATACTAATACATTTACTCATAGTTCATCTTGATCATTCTTGGTCAGTTTATTTATTTATTATTAAGATGCCAATTGTCAAGATATTGGCGAATATGGGTTTCCCTCACCCATATGGGTCACCGCGAATATGGGTCACGCTCACCTTCCTCAGACCAGAGGGATTCACAAAAGAATGGAAAATGGTGTTCAACAACTCAATTTATAGGCCTCGATACCACTGTATGTGTATGGGCGGAAGTATTGCCCCATCCGCCAGCACATACACTTACAGTGGAATCGACCCACCCGCCCACCCATGAATGGTACCGACCGTTAGGTCGATATATAATAGGGCCTATATATTAATAGGGTATTAATGAGTGTAGATGAACGAATGTAGTCATTGTTACAAACCAAGGCTGACTATTCCTTAGAAAGTGTCATTAATTAATAGCCCAATGACAAATGAACAGCCGGTGGTTATAAGCTGATCCCTTTCAAAATTTGTTACAACTGATTGAGATCGAACTGAGAACCTTTAGCCTATGAAGCTGGGATTTGACAAACTACGCTACCAACCAATTTGCAAACAATCCTTCTCAAATTTTCAAAATTATTCTCAATCCAAAATCTCTTATATTCATTTACTGTATTTTACATACAATAAGCCACGATAGCCATCAGCGATAGCTGATTGTTTTGCAGAGTGAAATATACAATATATAAAAGGTTCTGAGTTGCATTAGAAAGATCTTGAATGTTGTATTAATTTAATATGTTAATTTAATTTTTTTTAAAATTATTTTTATACAAGATCAACGCTTAACATTTGGATTTGAATAAAGACAAAAATCACAAAGTTATTTTAAAATGCATGTTGTTATTTTCTACTTATTAACAAATCTACGTTCACATGCATATTCTACAAAAATAAATAAAACTATTAGGATTCAAAGAACTTGATTTAATTCCATACATAAATATTAGTAGCATGTTTAAACTTACGGCTCTGTGAACATATAGTAAACAAGTCATACATAAATAGATTAAAGTGTTATTTCCATGTCATAAGTTTTGTAAATATGGAAATACATCATGAATTTTGTTTATACTAACTTCTTATATATTTACTCTTAGTGAATTACTAAAGAAATGTCAGTCAGAGTTTGAAGTAAGCCCTGAGGAAGAAGATGATGGTTATACGGAGGGCACCTCTGCTGAATCCTGCTTCGACTTTGATGATCTAGCAAAAGTAGCAAATTTGGATCTAATTGATATTGGCCAGGACCAGGGGGAAGACGATGGTTCACCTTTTGACCGCTATCGCCGTAAAATGGAAGACCTAAGAGAAGATGGAAAGCTAAAGAAATATGTAGGTATTCATTTGTTATTTTATACTGAGGGTTGTAATTTGTTTAGTGCTCAAAATATTTTTTAAGGATTAGCTGAATAATTAAAAGAATTTTATGAATATGAAGAAACTAAATGTTTTTTACAGAACCTTTTAATCTCATTAGTAAACAATGAAATGTATGATCTAACTGAATTTCTGATCATTTTTATAGTTAAATATTTGTTTTAGGTACTAAAACCAGGAATTGGACCTCTGGTCCCAGAAAACAGTATTGTGTATATTCGATACCAAGCCCACTTGGAGTATGCTGAATTGCCATTTGACAGCACATTATGGCAGTGTGATGGAAGAGGGGATCTTCCTGTACCAATGAATCTGGCCAAGGGCCAGCTCCTGCCAGGCCTTCATCTAAGTCTCTTGTCCATGAAGAAGGGGGAGAAAGCAGAATTCCTCATACACCCGGACCTTGCTTATGGACCACTAGGATGTGCCCCACGAGTCCCTCCAGGTACTGAATAGGCTAATAAAGTGAGATCAATGTAGGTGTAGTCACTGCACTCCAGAATCACTTACTGACTCACTAGCGTGAATGGCACCAAATGTATAGCACTAGCATATACATTTGGGCTTTGAAAGGATTTAAACATTAGATCATTTAAAAGAAATTAGAAACGTTTTGGTGGGATTAACCCTTTGCACTCTGACGTTTGATATATTGGATATTCGAGTTTAGTCCAAAAAATCTGACGTCTAATATATTGGATGTTCGCTAATTGTGCCAAAAACTCAGATGTTTGATATTTTGGACATTCAAAATATACCTTTCGCTGGCTTTATTAACTCTCCAATTGTGCTCAAATTACGATGTAATAAACTTTGATAGTTATAGTTTAGTATAGTAGTACTTTATAGTCTACTATTTCGAATGTTTTTTATCAGCAGTATAGTATTTTTATCAGCTGTTTTGGCCCGCCAATGACTGACACTGTCACATGGTGTTTGTACAGGAGCGTCAGTTGTTTACGTTATTCTTCTGACGTTTGTTTTTAAGCATGTGTTATGTTTAATATGTTTTTTTATACAAATTACGTTTTTTTAAGTTTCAATAACATTTAATTTTATCAGCTGTTTGACAATTTTTATTATTTTACGACTTTTGACTTAGTGACTTTTACCAATAAAAATGTTATAAATAAAAATATATTTGCATTTTTAACATTTATTGTTACTCATTCATTGTTTAGAAAAATGAAATAAATGTGACTGGTGCTTCAGAAACAAAGTTCATTAGAGTACATAATACACTGTATATATGCTAAATTTCTAATTAGTCAAGATTTCAACAATTGCTTACCATTGATCTATTTATGAAAATAAATGCATAACATTTTGTATACAAGTTTGTAAATATACAAGGAACATAATAATAACATGGTTCATAATAGGCCAATGCATTTTTTAAGTTATAAAGGCTCAAAGTTAACTCTTTTAAACATTGTTAGGTATAAATTTTAATAAAGTAAAAAAATATTTATAAATTATTTTTTATTTTTATTTACATCTAGAATGTAAGTTATAAAACAACTAAATTATGATTTTTTTGTGAAAGACCTACGAAATTGGCAAAATAGGCTTGGAGTTTTTCGCTAGTACTTTTCTAACTTTGACTGGAGTTTTTGACACCAACCAAAAATTGTTGTCCGGATTACAAAGGGCTAAAAATCACAACATTGTCATGAAATATGCATGGAGACCTCAACTGAACAAAACAAGCTTCATTCCGACAGCTGCTCAACCAAGGAAATGAACTGTTATGTATACACAGGGTGTATGGTTTTTTAGAGAAAGAAATGAGATTTTACAATACCAAGTTGCAATTGTTAATGGTGTTTTGATAGTTAACATTTTTATGAATTTGATTCTTCCTTGTGGAGACTCGATTTGGTGGAGCGAGTAATGATCCTCTGTGTATAAGGCCCTGAAGAATATAAATAATTTTTTTCAGCTTATAATTTATATTTTTTTTATTTATTTATACGTAAGACGCCGATCGTCAAGATTTGGGCGAATATGGATTTCGAATGAGTGTGATTAATGTAGAAGAGAGAATGTAGTCATTTTTACAAACTAAGGCCGACTATTCCTTAGAAAGTGTCATTAATTAATAGCCCAATGACAAATGAACAGCCAGTGTTTATCAGCTGATCCTTCCCAAAATGTATTGACTCTGATTGGGATCGAACTGAGAATCTTTAGCACATGAAGCTGGGATTGAACCAACTACGCTATAAAAATTCTATCATAGTAAACCCTCTTATATACCTCTGATAAAAACAAATCTTTCCATATCCTGGTCTTAAGGAAAAAAGAAAGAAGACAACAAATTACAGTGTTCTGAATGTTAAAAGTATGGAAATATCTTGGTCAAGTAGTACAAAATAGTAATTTTTAATTGAGTAATATTGCCTGATTCTGCAAAATTCCTTCCTTCTGGTGCACTAATTTTATGACATACATTTTTATAGGAATTCTTGACAGTCAAGATGTGGCTGTGGCAGACATTAAAAAAAAATACTGGGTTTATAGTAAATCGTATATAATATATCGTTCTTTTAATTATTTTACCTAAAATAAATCCACAAATAAATCAAATAAGCCAGTCAGTAAATCATAAAATAAAATACAATACTGTAGTTCATTCTATGCACTAAAGTACACCTGTGTACAGTATTACTTGATGTAGTACACATTTACTTATGAAATGGCAACATAAACAAAGGTCAGGCTTAGTTATCACTGCATATTGTTTACTCTAGTGATTTTGTCTTGGTTAGAGTGGTAATCAATGTTAACATCTGATATATCCGTATTTTTCCTTGTGCCACATTAATTAGTATTATTAGAGATTTTACAATAGCTTGTATTTTTAAACACAACTACAAGTGTAAATACTATAGTGATATGTTAATAAGGTGGTTTCAGTAACTTAATGATAACCTAAGTTCCTACCATTTATTCTTTTATAGATGCAACTGTGCTGTTTATTGTTGAAGTGGATCGGTTTCTAGACTGTGGAGATGCTTTTATTAATAACGATGATGATCTCAGCAATGAAGAACGCAGCCAGTTTTGTAATGTGTTCAAAATCGCCAAATCAAACTACGTGCTCGCCAACGATTTGTTCACTAAAGAGAACTTTGGTTCAGCAGTTAACAAGTAGGCCTAATACATTTCACAATATAGTTCTAATTGTTTTTTTATACTTTTTGAAAACAAAAATTTGATGAATTTTATTCTTCTCAAAAGGTGAATTTTATTCAAATGTAAAAGGTGTTGCTATCAAAATATGCAGTATTTATTTCAATCAGGGGTTCTACTCACATACATTGATAATTATATTATTTAATTCTTAAGTTCAAAATTTACATTTTTACTGTTTTATAATATTTATTTAAAAGTTCATAAAAATAGGTCGGAAAATTGTATTTAAGTTAAAGTTAATTTTTTTTAAAGAAATTATAATAAAGTGATGTTGTGGAAATTATACAGTTAGCAATTTAAAATATCCTAACGTAACAGGATAGGGCATTAGCTAACGTACCTTAGGAAAGGTTGATTAACGCAATACACATGTGAATGTAATACAGATACAATACACAGCATATATGTTCACTATCATTGACATCCTCATCAGTTTAATGAGGAGTATTTTATGAGTGATTGAATCGTGGAATAACTACTCTTTTGGTTAGTTAATAAAATATTTGATGAGTAATTTCGATTAACATTACGATACATGTATTATTGCACATGACTCATTATAATTAGTTTGCAGATAGTAACATTATGATGTGTGGTGTCCCGTGTTACAGTAACTGGCTAACAATATTGTAAACCAGTTGCTTGCATTAATCATAATTATTTCTCTAAGTGTGACATTTTTTTATGATAAATTATTTAATTGATTGGGAATAATAATTCTTGTTTTATAAAATGAATTTTCTAAATTAAAACTAAAAATACCAAACATTAGTATGAGTACTTATTGCACAATGTATTACTACACCTGTAGAGTACACTGTAGTATGTGTAGGTGTAGTATAAATATGTGTACGGCTTACGGTAAATAATGCTATATATTTTTAGGTACAGGCAAGTGATAAACATGATGCACAATGCTAGACTGGCCAATGAGGAAGAGGAGAATGAGAGGAACCATTTCTTGGTTAAAATGTACACAAACGCTTGTGTTTGTTACCACAAATTGAAAAACTACAAAAGAGTGTGTATAATGGCAGCAGATGCTATGCGAGTGAACCAGCCAGAAGCTTCAAAGAATTATAAACTTTTATATTTGTAAGTGTAAGTTCTGTACATAATTGACACAATCAAGATTCAACATTTAAATACTGTCTTATGAAGTAGTTATGTAATAAGTATCATAATTAATAAAATTAGAAATTTTAGCCCCAAACAGAGAATCAATAATTACTTACGTGTATTAATCAGTCAATTATCGATCAAATCAGTTCTCTCTTGTAGACAGATTGACTTATTGATACACGCAAGTAATTATCATAAATTTGTGCTTCTATGAAAAACTTTCAAATACCAGTTTAATGAGCACTTATACTATCAATTTATATTATAACTTATAATATACTGTAACACCTGCCACCTTGATGAGGGTACTTACACACCAGCTGGAGAAATAACTCACAAAAACTGATGGTTCACCACACTGACTGGGTTCGCGGACTTTACCGGAGTGTATTCCGTATACTGAATTTAATGAATTATACACAATATTACCTAAAACGTGGTGCTGGTTGGCCTAATAGATGGATCGGTTGGGAGCTTCTTTTTTTTTTATTGAAAACAGCAACACAATTATAAGTAATATGAGTGTTTTATTAATAAAATTGATAAGTTTTAGTGAAGCTAGAACCTTGACACAAGTTAATTTACAAGTTCACAGTTAGTATGAAATCTTTTAAAATAAACAATATAAAATTATTATAATTTGTAGTTTGTTAACAACGTGGTTATTCTAAGATACAACAATTTAAATTCCAACAAATCTAATTTCAATTAATAATTAACGGCGCTTGCCATTGTCTGTGCTGTCTCTAAATGAATTTAGAATTTAGTTACGGTTACAAATTAAACATGGTTACTGAAAACTAATACACGAATTTACATAAATTGAACAGACATGCAAGCCCGGGAATCAAAGGGAAACCGCGCTACTTACTACATGTACTCACGATCACGGTTGCAGACAGACAGACCGAGACGGCTGGCTTCATCCCCAAGCCAGTATTAGAAATATTGTCAACCAATCACGCGAAAGAACGTTTAATCGTATGACTTTCTAGGCCATATGGTGCTGCACTCCAGCCCTGAACGATTCACCAAGTAACTAACATTGGCATGTTAGGGTTACTGGAACATTACAATATCTCTCAGTTTTCGAGTCGTGGGCTGCAATTGGAAATCACGTGACATCACGCCACCACATTCCATACTGGCCTGGTACAGATAAATCAATGCTTTTTGCCTTTCCCACTGAACCCAATATTCACTCATATTAATTTAAAATGGTGTAACAAAAACTAAAGGGAGGCATAATTAAATTATTATTATTGAATTTGAAGTTACATTAAAACACACAAAAAATAGAGGGTGTAATTTATTTTATTTTATTTAGACGGCCCACAAAGGTGGTATTTTCATTTATTTATTCAATAAATTAACGGGCCGTCACACCCTCCCCACCTTTAGTCGGTGCCAGTCCCTTGGCACCTATTGAGGTGACTATAGACCGTCATCCTCCAATAGCAAAACCCCTCTGTACCGACAGAGTGGTCTTCTCCCTTTTGTCACCGATAAAAATTGAATTTACTCACGATTCCACTTGATAGTCAATGGGCGAGACAAAAGCAAATGCATTTAAGTTTGGAGAGCAATCGTTAATTTATTAATACACCTTTTTTTTTATTTCGATACCTCTCATTACGATGCCGCATTGTTAATTCATGTTATTCAATTCATCGAGATTATTCACTTTCGAAAACGAGATTTTATACTTTCAAAAAAAAAAACAATCGGTTTCCCTTTCATCCTTGTTTAAACAAATCATTTAAAAATTAACATTTGTAATATGCCAATGTCAGACAATAATATAACAGCAATATAATTCATAAAACACATTTCACAAACTAGTGAAACCCTATCTGATCAAAACACTATATTCATATACTAACCATAATACATAATACTATTCTTATAATAACAGTAATACATAGTAATATTCATATACACTAACAATAACACACCTAAATTAAACCAAAGACACTGTGAAGGCAACATTTGTATTAAAATATTCTACCATAATTCCAATCACCGACTATGTTATCTATTTCATATAGTAAGAAATATATTCAAGCTGCTACATTTGTTAATACTAAGCATTGTAAAATAATTTACACATAACTACTACGCAGTATTGAATGGAGTAAATCAGGGCCGGAACAAGGGGGGGGCAGAGGGGGCGGTTGCCCCGGGCGGCAGGGTTGAGGGGCGGCAAATTCTGGTTGCAGAAAATTTGTTTACTACAGTTTGTAAAAGTTTTTAATGAGCCAAACGTCATAAAGGAACGTCAATTAAGTAATTTCAAAACTGCATAACGTAATAAACAAACAATAATTTTACAATAGCAATCAATATAATAATTGCAACGGAGTAGAAAACACTGAGAGCCCTAATAGCATAGTTAGCAGCACAGCAAAGTTTGTTTACAATTTCAGCTGATCGCCATCCCAGTCAAGGCGCCATGCCGCCCTGCCTCACTGCCGTGCCGCCGCCCCATACAAAGATGGGCTTGATATAAAAAATTGTAGAGGACAGTCCTATGATAATGGAGCCAACATGGCTGGGAAGTACAAAGGGGTACAGGCTAGAATTCTAGAGAAAAATGAACTAGCCAATTTCGTGCCCTGTGTAGCCCATTCGTTGAATCTGGTAGGAGTGCATGCAGCAGACGCTTCAGTTGAAGCACAAAGCTTTTTTGGAACTTTGGGGAGTTTGTAAAATTTTTTTGTTGCTTCCACTTCGCGATGGAAAATTCTAATGAAGCATGTACCGACAACTCTAAAATCACAAAGCAAAACAAGATGGTCTGCGAGAATCGAGGCTGTTGAAGCTGTGTACAAACGCTTTGGCAAAGTCATAGAGGCACTAGAAGAAATCCTAGATCACCCTTTCTCATCATCTGACTCAAAATCAGAATCTAAATCTTTGCTTAACAAGTTGAAAACTTTTGAATTTATTGTTTTGTGTTGTTTTTGGTATTCACAACAGAAAAAGATTGATGGTGTTAATAAGTTTCTACAAAGAGAAGACTTAACAGTTGACCAGGCTTCCAGAAACATTCTAGGACTTTGTCAGTTTCTGAAAACTTCACGAGAGTATTCACCGTCTGAAGCACTTTCTGAAGCAAAGTTGATTGCACAAATGAATGATATATCTCCAGAATTCACAGAAAAAAGGAAGAGGAAAAGGAAAACAATATATGACGAACTTTGTGAAGATGAAGCTGTAACCCGCACCCCTGAAGAGCTGTTCATTGCATCCATGCTGCAAATTTCTGATAGGTTGATCATGGAAATGAGCACCAGATTTAAATCATTAGAGAATATCAATGACAAGTTCGGGTTTTTGAATGGCGGCCAAATTAATGAAATGACCTTAGATGACTTAAAACTCAAAGCTGGTGAGTTGGCAGATATGTATAAGGAAGACTTGAACAAAAAGGAGTTGATATTTGAAATCGAAAGTTTTAAAGGCTTTGCATTAGGAATAGATAATAACTTTAAAACGTCTAGTGCTTCCACTACACTAGAACTCATTTTAAAGAACAAGCTAGAAGAAATGTACCCGAATATTACAACAGGACTTAAAATATTCCTCACACTACCAGTATCAGTTGCTACCGGAGAAAGGAGTTTCAGCAAGCTCAAGTTGGTCAAAAATCACCTAAGAAGTTCTATGTCTCAACAAAGACTCACTGATCTTAGCATTATTACCATCGAACACAAGCGAGCCTCAAACATTAGCTTTGATAAAGTGATCAAAGAATTTGCGTCCAAAAAGAGTCGTAAAGTAATCATTAGAGATTAAGTTGTGACGCATCTAAAGTCTATACTACTACTACCTACATACCATTGTTATTTATAGTGTGAATATTTGTATAAATTATAATACTTTATAAAAACTATGTCAACTTTTCTAAATTTATTTGTTTACCTATTCCATTTTTGTTTAATTTGTGAGGGATTTTTTGTTGTGGGTGAAGGGGGGGGAGGGGCGGAAAATTTTTGTTTGCCCCCCCTCAAAAATTTTCTAGATCCGGCCCTGGAGTAAATAAAAGTAGTCACGGTTGAATGACGCCAGCATTTTCACTCAAACGAGACTTATTTTGGGCTAATTCATTTCATTTAACATTTTATTCTTAAAATACAATGTCCTTTGGTGAAGGGTATGATACGATCCAGCTGAGGGAAGTGATAGGATCAGGTAAAAGGAGTGTTTGGATTGCCCGCTTACCTTCTCGTAGTACCCAGCCAAAGTACATCATTATATACATTAAAATTTAATTTTACAATAGTTTTATTTTTAACAAAACAATAAATTATTCCCCATTCCTTTTCACATTTAAAAAGTACAACAACAAAGAAAAATCATTAATGCCTAAACAAATATTAAAGTTGGGTACCCAAACATCAATTAATTAAATGATACATTCTACTCATTATATTCATTATACTTATTAGCAACTTACATTAATATCAGGGTAAGCACAGCTACCTACTATATGACTTACCTAATAATAATTCCATTAATAATTACACAGTCCAGTTCTGATCAGAATTTTGTTCCACTGACGAAGTCTTTCTTCTTGACAAAACGACACAAAAGTACTCGGTTTGTTACTAACAAAATAGACAATATAATGTTCACATTAAATAAATGACACGCGGACCCGGAAAACCTAATTACATTGTAACGTTACTTCTTAATACTTCTCGTTAATA